>JAJAGP010001466.1:0-35387 GCA_025084515.1 Ancistrus triradiatus
TTTGAGGGGCCGCTGCGCGGCCCCCCAAAGTCCCATCGGCCCCAAAAGCACAAGCGGTCTGATCCCGTATGGGCTCTACGTCCATGCCGAATTTCGTGACCGTAGCTCAAAAACTGTGACCCGTGAAAACGGTACAAAATTTAGGACAAGAAGAATAAATAAATTAATTAATTAATTAAAGATAATAATAAGATCTAGAATAACAGTACGTTGGCTTTTTCAAGCCAACCTTATAATAATAAGATCTAGAATAACAGTACGTTGGCTTTTTCAAGCCAACCTAATAATAAAATCTAGAATAACAGTACGTTGGCTTTTTCAAGCCAACCTAATAATAATAAGATCTCGGATAACAGTATGTTGGCTTTTTCAAGCCAACCTAATAATAATAATAATACGAAGAACAATTAGTGTGTCGCTTGCGCGACACACTAATAATATTTGGAAGAACAAATATTGCGCGACACACTAATAATATTTGGAAGAACAGTATTGTGTTGCTTGCGCAACACACTAATAATATTTGGAAGAACAGTATTGTGTTGCTTGCGCAACACACTAATAAAAATAATATTTGGAAGAACAATAGTGTGTTGCTTGCGCAACACACTAATTATCTTTATTTCACAAACTTTTATGAGAGCAACAGGGAAACACATGCCAACAGCTATGAAGAGAACATGTGACAGATTGCTTTTACTGGACAGCTCACTTGAAGGCTGGAACAGACTAACAGGACAACAAGACACAGGCAGACATGTCCAGAGCAGTTTAATGGACAACACATAGTTCATCAGCACTATTTGGCAGCATTGTGTCACAGGATCTCATACACATCCTGTCATTAATGCTTTTACATGAATAGTATAAACATGACACATGACTGAAAGTCACAAGAAAGACTTGTTACTGAGACAAACCGCAAGTACCCCTTATACTCAGTTAAACTGGCAACTATGAGAGCAGAAACAGTCAGCAATGAGCAACCATACATCAAGAAGAGGGGAGAAGAAGGGAGAGGAATTATAGGTGTTATGCCGGGCATCAAACCAGTGTGTGGGGGTGCACACATTACCACACATTAGTCTAAGAAGGAAATGACTGGTTTTAAAAATGGTAGTCCCCTGTTTCCCCATTTATTCTGTAATTCTGCAACAGTAAATCATAGCTCATGGCTGGCCACTTGGACACTGCTGAGCACACTCCCTGCATTCCTGTGCTCATGAGTCACTCCAGTTCCTGGCTTCCACTAGGCATTTCCTGCTCAGCCCCCTCTTTTAGTGACTGAACTGAACATCATTCTGGGCTTGGAGCAAGATTTTGATGCTGACCTCTGGGACAACTCTAACACAGTTGGTTCTAAACCTGTCCTTTTACACAGTAACAGCAGGAATATCGATTCATAGTCACTCATACTGTATATTAAGAATTGACTGACAAGTTGACAAATCAACAAGTAGACAGAGTAGTCTGATGAAAAACGCAAATGAATGCTTTGCAAAGTCCAAAGTGAAATGTGAGTGATTTTTTGTTGTAGTGGTGGATAGAAAATAGAATGGACAGTACTTACAGTTCAAAAGACCTCTTACACACAAAAATACACTTCTTCAACTTCTTAAAATATTTACCATTTTAGTTGTTCTTATTTCAATTATATACAGGTCATTACATACAAATTACATACAATGCAGAGAACACATCACAAAGTCACAAGTGGACACAGTCTATAAGGACTTAAGGATGCATCAGTTGTGAGTATGTGCTGATCTTTGGAACTGCCAAAAATCAGTTCATGGCCCTTATCACCAGCTTCCCTTCCACCAGGTGGATGCTCTGCTTCTCAGCCAGGCTCTCTTTGGCATCACTGTCATCACTGTCAGCGGGCTCCTCTTTGATTTTAATAACTCCACTGTGAGTATCGGCTTCATCACTATGAACACTGCCACTGTCGCTGCCACTGTAGCTGTGTCTGTAGCTGCACTTCCGGATGACTCTACAAGAGGGCAAACTCTCATCCTGCATAACCTCTCCATCTCCCTCTTCCTCCTCTGACTCCTGCAGGTGGCTGTTAGGCTGTCTCAGTTGTTCAATGGACTTGGAGAGTAACTGAAATAGAAATATTCATACAGGTCCAATCATTAATTGCCTGTTTGCATTTACATCATGCTTTAGTTGCTTTCATACATACAGGAATTTGTTCAAGATCCAGTCTTGAAGGGCCTGATTTTAGCACAGTTTCCTGAACACATCAGATTAAACTGATCAGTATCCTGGGTTTACTGAGCTGAGAGACATCAGAGGAATCATCAATTGTACTGGACTCCAGGATTTAGTTTACACATCTGGTTTAGGTACCTGATTTTTCTTATCCTCTTTCATTACATGGTTACCCTTGTGTAAAATAATTCTGTCACAGAAAAAAAGAGTGGAATCAGTAACGAAGCACACAGGCAGAGCCCAGGGTCAGAATTGAAATGGGGATCTTGGGGGTGTGAGGTGACAGCGCTAACAACTGCACCACCATGCCACCCCAGACATTAATAAAATGCTTTTTATAACTCTCCCCAAATCCCATAAGCTTCCATCAGGGCCCTCTCCAGCAATGTAAACCTTTAGAAATGGCTTTCGTTTATTGTGTCACCTTCATAATCTAGCATACTTTTTAAAAAATTATTTTATTGAATTTACCTGAATAAATGCATGACTTTATATTTTTGATAGTTTGGGGAAAAATGGTTTTAAAGATCTAATATAAACAGTGGTGTGAAAAAGTGTTTGCCCCCTTTTTGATTTCCTATTTTATTTGCATGTTTGTCACACTTAAGTGTTTTGGAAAATCAAACCAACTTAAATATTACTCAAATGTGTTTATTATTAAGGGGAAAAAAAATCCAAACCTACATGCCCTGTGTGAAAAAGAATAACTGGTTGTGCCACCCTTAGCAGCAACAACTGCAACCAAGCGTTTGTGTCTTTTACAGAATTGTGGAGGAATGCTGGCCCACTCATCTTTGCAGAGTTGTTGTAATTCAGCCACATTGGAGGGGTTTCAAGCATTAATTGACTCAGGTCAGGACTTTGGCTAGGTCAGTCCAAAGTCTTCATTTTGTTTTTCTTCAGCCACTTAGAGGTGGACTTGCTTGTGTGTTTTGGATCATTGTCCTGCTGCAGAACCCAAGTTCGTTTCAGCTTGAGGTCACGAACAGATGACCGGACATACTCCTTCAGGATTTTTTGGTAGACAGCAGAATTTGTAGTTTCATTTATCACATCAACTCTTCCAGGACCTGAAGCAGCAAAACAGCCTCAGACCATCACACTACTACCACTATGTTTTACTGTTGGTATAATGTTCCTTTTATGAAAAGCTGTTTTACTTTTATGCCAGATGTAATGGGACGCACACCTTCCAAAGAGTTCAACTTTTGTCTCGTCAGAATGTTTTCCCAAAAGTCTTGAGGATTATCAAGATGTGTTCTGGAAAAATTGAGACGAGCTTTAATGTTCTTTTTTCTCAGCAGTGGTTTTCGTCTTGGAACTCTGCCATGCAGGCTGATTTTTTCTCATTCTCTTTCTTATAGTAGAGGCATGAACACTGACCTTAACTGAGGCAAGTGAGGCATGCAGTTCTTTGGATGTTGTTGTGGGGTCTCTTGTGACCTCTTGGATGAGTCGTCGCTGCGCTCTAGGGGTAATTTTGGTTGGCCGGCCACTCTTGGGAAAGTTCACCACTGTTCCATGTCTTCTCCATTTGTGGATAATGGCTCTCACTGTGGTTCACTGGAGACTCAAAGCTTTAGAGATGGCTTTATAACCCTTTCCATACTGATAGATCTCAATTACTTTTTTCTCATTTGTTCCTGAATTTCTTTGGATCTCGGCATGATGTGTAGCTTTTAAGGATATGTTGGTGTTTTTTTGGTATTTTCACTTTGTCAGGCAGGTCCTATTTAAGTGATGTCCTGATTGAGAACAGGTGTGGCAATAATGGGCGTGGCTAGAGACAGTGAATTTAACAGAGATAGTGTGATAAACCATAGTTATGTTTTAACAAGGGGGGCAATCACTTTTTCACACAGGGCCATGTAGGTTTGGGTTTTTTTCTCCCTTAATAATAAACACCTTCATTTAAAAACTGCATTTTGTGTTCACTTGTGTTGATGTTCTGAAACACAAGTGCAAACATGCAAACATGCAACAGGAAATCAGGAAGAGGGCAACCACTTTTTCACACCACTGCATTTATGTACCTTTCACTGGTCTTTCTAGATTTTCTATATTCTTTATTCCAGACTAAGCAGAATCTGATGACTAAACTTTGAAATCATGAAGTGGTACCATACCATTAAAATCAGTATGTTTTTATATGGGGAGCAAAACATTGGCTCTGTGATTTTTAGTCCTGAGATTTGCACTTTTCGGATTCAGTTTCTCATAGCAGTTTCAGTAGTAATAGTGTAGTTCAATCTATGAGATCCTATACACAATGGAGCCATTCAGTATGCTTCCCAAACACAATCAGCAAAATAATTACATCCAAACGGATGTCCAGGGTCACCACTGCCAGTTCACAGAAATACAAACATTTCCACAAGAGAACAAGATTATGTATTATTTCTGCTTCAGCATTTGTTTGAAAGCATTTTTTTAATGGTGCTTGCATCCCAGCGCCAATGATTCCCCCAAGCTATGCTAACAACAGACATCCAGTGTAGTCTAGAATTTTTTGCTCTCAGTTTTAGCATATTAAAACTGCTTAAGTGCTGAAAGAACCCTTGCCATGATCAGCAGCACATCTGAATACGTTTTAAAACAGTATAAATTCAGTCTCAGTCTGTCATCTGTTTTGCCTGGTGAGGGTTGCGGGACAATAGGCTGAGAACGTCAGCACAGACTTTTCTATCCCTGGCAGCTCCTCCTGGGCAATCTTCAGATATTCCCACTAATATAATCCATCCAGTGGGTTTTGTCTCTGCTCTCAGTTTCTGTTTAGAGAGACATGCCTATAACAGATCTACAATGGTGCTTGAAAGTTTGTGAACCCTTTAGAATTTTCTATATTTCTGCATAAAAATGACGTAAAACATCATCAGATTTTCTGTGCATGTTTTGCTGCATCTTGTCCAGGATGGCTTGCCATCATTGATGGAACAATGAATTCTGAATTATATCAGAGAATTCTAAAGGAAAATGTCAGGACATCTGTCCATGAACTGAATCTCAGGAGAATGTGTGTCATGCAGCAAGACAATGACCCTAAGAATGCCGATGTGCATACTTCACTTTTTTTTTCGAACTTTGACTCCATGACTTTAGTTTTGCTCTTAGATTTATCATCTACGCCGCCCAAGGAGGTTGGGTCCCTTTTTAAGTCTTGGTCCTCCCAAGGTTTCTTCCTATAACACTCAGGGAGTTTTTCCTTGCCACTGTCGCCCTAGGCTTGCTCAATTTGGGATTGGACGTAGTTATTAGGAGATAATCTAAACTTGTAAAGTTGCTTTGAGACAATGCTCCATTGTAAAAAGCGCTATATAAATAGATCTGACTTGACTAAGAACACAAGTCGTTCTACCAAGGAATGGTTAGAGAAGAATAAAGGTTTGGAAGGACCAAGTCAAAGTCCTGACTTTAATCTATTCGACATGTTGTGGAAGTACCTGAAGCAAACAGTTAATATGAGGACACTTGTTGTGACTTGAAGCTGTTCTGTACGGAGGAATGGGCAAAAACTCCTCCAAGCCAACAGATACAGGAACCATTTAGTTGCAGTTATTGCTGCGCGGGGGGTGTCACACCAGATACAGAAAGAAAAGGTTCACATACTTTTGCCAATCAATAATATGTAATATTGGATAATTTTCCTCAATAAATAAATGACCAAGTATAATATTCTTGTCTCATTTGTTTAACGGTCTACTTTTAGGACTTTTTTGTGAAAAAAATTGATTTTGTTAAAATTGTATGATGTTTTAGGTCATATTTATGCAGAAATATAGAAAATTCTAAAAGGTTCCAAAACTTTCAAGCACCACTGTAGTGGGACCCTAGGTGAGGATAGAAATGTAGGCTGCCTATTATATACATATGAAATAAATACTGATTAGTTCTTATCAGTGGGCCCACATTGGAAACATGACTGTACCTTATTGATCTGAACCTGCTGCTGGTACTGTTTCTGCTTCTGGAGAAAGTGATGGTGCTGCTTCTGGATGACAAGCTGGGCCATCATACTCTGTGGCAGCGGGGCAGACTGAGTGCGGTTCAAGAGTCTGTGGTGCGGCAGTTTGGGGTGCGTGCTTCCCAAGGAGCGCTCCTTCATGGCCAAAGTAGAGGGAGGGTGCACAGATCCTGCACTTTGACCTATGAAGGGAACGAGTGAAGTCTCATAATCAGATGCAAAAGGCACTTAAGTGTACAACTGAACAAACAGAATCCATAAGTATCGTAACTGCTATCAATTGTATGCACGGCTAGCTTCAGAATTATTGACCCCTTGGCAAACATGGGTGAGAAATGTTATGAAAAAATGTGTTGATGTTTTACTTATCTTAAACAATGTGTACATTTTGTCTTGATGCATGATCAATGATCCAGGTAAGAAAATCCAAGAAGTTGAATCTGTTCATCTGGACATAGATGAGTGACGAAACGTTTCTCCAACAAAATCTAAGTGACTTCTCAGCAGTTGGAAAACTTCTCCAATCTTATATACAGCACCATTGCATAACGACTGGTACCAGCACCATTGCATAACAATGGGACCAGTGATCAATTATAATCAATTATAATATCAATTATGTGTAGGACACTACATTCATTACCTGTTAAATGTGGTAGTGATGTATGTCTCTGTGACTGGATGTGAGGTGGCAGCTTAAAATAAACTTATACACTTATACCCCAAATACACTTATACACTTATACCCCAAGCCAACCTAATCCAGTGTATCGCTGGATCTATGCAGAACTGTTTGTTCACAAGCTTCATAACTGCATTCAAGACTCGCATCTTTAGCTCTGTGAACCCCCAAGGGGCATTGAAATATATAATTTGGTCTCTCCTCCCGCTGGTATGTCCAATTTTGTCTGTATGATTCCCAACCTGATCAAAAGGTCTGCGAATGCTCGAACCCAGGTGACCACGGTGGGACTAGTGAATTGCTGTATGCAATGTGTTTAATATTCTTGAAGTATTTCCGTGTCCAGAGAGGGGTTACTAAATAAACCTGAAGAGAGCATGCATTAACTTGTACAACCCCAATTCAGAAAAAAGTTGGGACAGTATGGAAAATGAATTTTTAAAAAACACACAGCATTTCTTACATTTACTTTGAATTTTATTTCATTGCAGACACTATGAACCTGAGATATTTCATGTTTTGTCTGGTCAACTTCATTTCATTTGTTACTAAACATCCATTCCTGCATTTCATGCCTGTAACATATTCCAAAAAGTTGGGATGTTAAAGCATTTACCACTTTGTAATGTTGCCATTCCTTTTCACTACAATTAAAGTACAGGGGACCCTAAGCGATTTAGTGTTTTGGGTGTTATTTTGTCCCCTTCTTCCTGTAAACACGCCTTAAGATATGCAACAGTACATAGCCCTAACCCTAGTCAATGTTGCATTTGTCGTTTCAAAACTTCACACACATTCTCTATTGCGGACAGGTCAGGACTGCATCCAGGCCAGTCCAGTACATGTACCCTCTTCTTTCACAGCCATGTGGTTTTGCATTGAATTGTTGAAAATGTACGGGCACCCTGGAAAAGATTAGTTTTGAAGGCAGCATTTATTGCTCTAAGATCTCAGTGTACTTTTCTGTATTAGTGCTTCCATCACAGAAGTGTAAATGACCTTTGCCGAGGGTGTAAATGACCTTTGCTGACACAGTCCTACACCATGACAGACCCTGCCTTTTGGACTTTGCTGATAATAATCTGGATAGTCTCTTTCGTCTTTGGTCTGTAGCGTGTAGCATACATTTTGTCAAGAATAGACCTGGAATACTGATTCATCTGACCACAATACAATTCATCTGACCACTGTGTGATGGCCCATCTCAGATGTGCAGAGAAGTCGATGACACTTCTGGACATGATTAATCTCGAGGCTTCTTTTTGCACAGTAAAGTTTTAAGTTGCATTTGTGAATGTAACTCTGTATTGTAGTGGTTGCCTTTGTCCCTTGCCCATGTGGTTATATCAGCTATTGCTGAATGTTAATTGTTTATGCAGTGCCATCTGAGTGATCAACATCACGGGCCCTTGGCCTTTACATATTGAAATTCCCCGTTTCCTTGAAACCTTTAATGATATTATGCACTGTAGAAGGAGAAATATGCAAATCATCCCAATCTTTCTTTAAAGTACACTGTTTTTAAGCATTTCAATCATTTTCTCATGCATTTTTTGATAAACTGGAGATCTGGCCAGCTTTGATCATTTTCTGGATGCTGCTTTTGTACCAAATCATGATTACAGTGACCTGTTGATATCTCCTGATTGAAATCACAAAGTTTTTTTTTTATTCATTACTAGCCCTAAATTTCCCCCATCCCAACTTTTTTTGGAATGTGTTGAATGGCTGAAATGCAGGAATGGATGTTTGTTAACAAATGAAATGAAGTTGACCAGACAAAACATGAAATATCTCAGGTTCATACTGTACGCAATAAAGAAAAAGTCAAAGTAAATGTAAGAAACACTATCTGCATTTTCCATAATGTTTGATTTATATAAATGAATTGGACAGTATGTAGAAGGAAAAGGTCTCACCAGTGGAGAGAATCTTCTGCTGGCGCAGCTGCTCCTTTTGCAGGAGGTGCTGCAGGAGCACCTGCTGGCTGCTGCTCACTTTGTTCATACCAACTGCTAGGGAAACAGTGCCCAGACGCTGAGCTGGCATGCCATGCCACGCAGGCAATACTCCACTGCCCTGGCTATGCTTCTCTTTCAGCCCCTGTCCAGCCTGAGCGGAAACACAGATGACAGACCGTTTGTTCCACTGCCAAGAAAGAAAATCATATAGTAGCTACTATGAGAGTATCTTTGTTAGGGTTCATGCCCTGCCCCCTCTTCTCGTTTTTATTTGCGGCGATTGTGGGCGCTACCCGTTCCACGCCACGCCAGTAAGCTGATTATTGTTTTGTTTGCCTTGCTGCCCTGGGACTATTGATTGTTGCAGCTGCTCCTTGGACTTTGCTTGTCAGTTTTTGGACTGAAGCCCCGAACCATTAGCCTAGCCGCGGCTAACGGTGGTTTATTTTGGTTTTGTTTTCTTTCAGCTACCACGCCTGGTTTTCTTTTGTTGTGTTTTACCTGAGTTCGGTTGTGTGCTTATTTTATTCAGCTCCTATGACAGATTTTGGTTCATGGTTATTATTCTGAGTTAGTGCCTGTTTGTTTATTTGTATTTTTATAATATTTCATATTTTATTTGAACTATGACTCCATGACTTTAGTTTCGTTCTTAAATTTATCATCTACGCCGCCCAAGGAGGTTGGGTCCCTTTTTGAGTTTTGGTCCTCCCAAAGTTTCTTCCTCATAACACTAGGGAGTTATTCCTTGCCACTGTCACCCTAGGCTTGCTCAATTTTGGATTGGACATAGATATTAGGAGACAATCTAAACTTATAAAGTTGCTTTGAGACAATGCTCCATTGTAAAAAGCGCTATATACATAGATCTGATCTGATTTGCTGTTATTTTTACCTCTATTTTTGTGGACAATAAAATGTTTTATTATTGTCCAACTGGGACCTGCAATTTTGTCTGCCTCTGTCCTCGCACCCGTGACAGTCTTGTTGATGTTTTTGGTCTTGTTGGTTAGTGTACTTTTTGTCTTGGGCACTGTTTTTCTGCCTTTATTTGACTGGAAGGACTTCACCTTACACTTTTTACAGAAATGATCACATGGATACAAAGCAAGGGTAAAGTCTGAATATTTAGAAAACTGCACTTGCAGGCTTGTTATCTTTAAACAGAGGTAATGGATGAGGTGACTGGGAAAGACTGTAGTGCAGCTGACACCAGACACTTAGACACAATATTTATCTAAGGCCTATAAAATTCCTCAAGGTCAAGGGTCAGTACCCTAACTCCACTTGTGGCTAGTCTGTCCTTATCCACAATACGCAGTTGAGCAAGAGACCAAAAAGACGTTTCCCTTGACTGTTTGCCCTGATCAGTCTAAACACTTCTAGACAAAAGATATATACAGGTAGAAGCATTTTGTTCAGTAATGTTAACAGAAAGGCAAAAGCAAAGTTAGTAAGATGATAGGCATAAACATTAACAATGACTTATTTAAGATATGGTATATTATCAATATCAAAAGTACTACATTTCCATGAACTTTTAAATATTTTTAAAAATAGAAACATCAAAAAGGCAAATATCATGGAGTACGCCTATGAACGAATGCTAAATATAATTCTTCTGTTCCTGTTAGATGTGGTGTAAAAAAAAATCTGCAGCTGGACATTTCCACATATTATAGACTTGTTTGGCAATTTCACTTATGTGAAACAGAAAAAGGGTATGATGCTGAGGTAACTCACATTGATGGGTGAGGAGGTTGCAGAAAGGCCCAGAGTGATATTAGGCAGTGAGGGTGTTGTGTAGAGACTGAACATTGACACAGAACCTTCTGAGCCAAGCAATTTCTTCTGTGAGGGCCAATGCTGACAGACAGAAAGAGATGAATTGAAAGAGTGTCCTTCTATAGACCACTGGAAAGAGTAACAACAGCAGCAAAGTAAAGTATAATGTACTAAAATGAATGCTACAGTTGTTCCTGACACATTGGAACTATAGAGTTCTAATAAAACGAGCAAACATTTTACAGTTCTTATGTTGCCCAGCTCTGAAGATAGCATGATGTTTTGATAGTTAAAGGTATGGGGGAAGCAAGTCTGATGTTGGAGAACTTTTCTATATTAGCTTCAAGTCATACTTCTTGCACACAGCATGACAATCAAGCAGCAGGTGGTCATAAAGCAGCCCTGTTTATTCTTCCAATCCCCTAGCATATTCGCCTTTATATGACCCTGGGGAGAAGTTCCTTCTCAAAGAGGATACCCAGTGTAACAGATCGCAAACATGGCTCGCTTTTGCCCCTAGCATGTTATCTGTAGGTTGGCCTTCAACCCATTGGTCTGACCAGTGAACCTATCAGTCTATGTCAATACAATAGCTACCATATATGTTTGGATTGTTAGCATGTCGTTGGCTACCAACAGCTGGCAGATTAAGCTCAACCTCCCCCTCCTCCACCTTGGATCATGGTGTAAAGGGCATTCCTAGGCAGCCATTGAGCTGGAGGTTCATGTCAGTGTAAACAGTGCTGTTGATTTTCTGCATTGCTGATTCTGCACAGAGACTTGTCATTTCTGCTACACACCCCAGAATGCATTGCTTTGTGAGAGATATTCACTGGGACCAGAGAGTAACGAGCCATTAAAACACCGGAGTGACTGACTTTTTTAGATGCTGAGGACATATCCCCTAATTCTGCCAAACCATTAGAGGGCCATCAGTCTCCTTTTGTGATGCATATGATTTCAGCCTGCAGCTAACCCAGACACCCCCACCCACCCCCAACTACTCTTTCGACTCTGATTCACGCATGACTTGTACTAGTAGTTACATTTTCCTTGTGTACATATGGGCTTTTGTTTTCAATACACGAAAACACGTTTTATTTGTGGTTTTTAGGAAAAGGTTTTGGTAATCATGTCACTAAAGTATTATGTAAGAAAACTAAATTGTAAAATAGTTTAGCTTGTTTTTTGATATAGTCAAAATGATATGTATCTCAGGTAAATGAGGCTAGCTGGACATACACAGCAAATACAAGCCAAAACTTGTGATGTTCAGAAGTTAATAAAAAAGATCTAATACAACAGCAGTAGTTTGTTGTTTGTTGTCTTGCATATTTTTGTCAATAAGGAAAACAGAGATACAGGTAGAGAATAACTATCAGGGAGTCTTTATAAATATATGCAGATGTGTGTATATCGTTTGTATACACATGTACAGTGGGGCAAAAAAGTATTTAGTCAGCCACTGATTGTGCAAGTTCTCCTACTTAGCAAAATGAGAGAGGTCTGTAATTTTCATCATACTTTGTAACATAACCTTTGTTGGCAATGACAGAGGTCAAACATTTCCTGTAAGTCTTCACCAGGTTTGCACAAACTGTAGCTGGTATTTTAGCCGATTCCTCCATGCAGATCTCCTCTAGAGCAGTGCCACTCCAGGACCTTGAAATGCTTTTTACGGAGCCACTCCTTCATTGCCCGAGCAGTGTGTTTGGGATCATTGTCATGCTGGAAGACCCAGCCACGTTCCATCTTTAATGCTCTTACTGATGGAAGGAGGTTTTGGCTTTAAATCTCATGATACATGCCCGTTATTCTTCCCTTAACACGAATCAGGCCGTCTGTCCCCTTTCAGAAAACACAGACCCCAAACATGATGTTTTCACCCCATGCTTCAAAGTAGGTATGGTATGGCAACTCAAGCATTCTTATTCTCAAAAAACACAGAGAGTTGAGCTTTTACCCAAAAAATTCATTTTCATCTGACCACATGATATTCTCCCAATCCTCTTCTGGATCATCCATATGCGCTCTGCAAACTTCGACAGGCCTGGACATGTACTGGCTTAGCAGGGGGACACGCCTGGCACTGCCGGGATCTGAGTCCACTATCGGCGTAGGGTGTTACCGATTTGGGTGCCTTGTTAACTTTGGTCCCAGTCTCGCCGGACTATCAGGTCAGTCCATGTAGTTCTGGGTTTTGATCACCATTCTTCAGATCATTTTGACCCAACGGGATGAGATCTTGCGTGGGGCCCCAGATCAAGGCAGAGATACACGTCTTACAATTGCTCCCACAGTTGATTATTCACACCAAACTGCTTGCCTATTGTAGATTCACTCTTCCCAGCCTGTGCAGGTCTTACAATTTCTTTCGGTGTTCTTCGACAGCTCTTTGGTCTTGGATATGGTTGAGTTTGGAGTCTGACTGTTTGAGGCTGTGGACAGGTGTCTTTTATACAGATAACGAGGTCAAATAGGTGCCATTAATACAGGTATCGAGTGGAGGACAGAAGAGCTTCTTAAAGAAGTTACAGGTCTGTGAGAGCCAGAAATCTTGCTTTTTTGTGGGTGACCAAATACTTATTTTCCACCATGATTTACAATTAAATTCTTTAAAAATCCTACAATGTGATTTTCTGGATTTTTTTTCTCATTTTGTCTCTCATAGTGTACAGAAGTGTACAGATCTTTCATATTTCTAAGTAGGAGAACTTGCACAATCAGTGGCTGACTAAATACTTTTTTGCACCACTGCCTATAGATCGCATGTATATAAAGAAAGAAGTACATGTATTTGTAAAACAGAGATAGAGACAGAAAATAGCTTTACCAGAGAGAAAAGTACACAATTACTGTCGTTAATCATTTGCTAACTGCCGATGCTACACATACCAGATATAAAATACACACATTTACATCTGTGATGCGAAATACTTTACAAATGTTCGAAGGGCTCTAGTCCTGTTCTTATGAATCAGAATAAAAGCAGATACACAGATAACTGATCATTATTTTTTCCTGCTATCCTGTTTGGAGCACACGCAAAAACAATGGCACACAAGAAGACCTACACTCGGTTGCAAGCGTTGGAATTACTGAACGCTATGAATGATTGCGAGTCCGACGGAGGAGACTAACTTTAAGTTGAAGATTCAGACACTGAGTTTCGCTTAGAACTGTCGACAGAGGAGGATACCACTGATACATCCCAAGAAGAGCAGTGCAGCCCTCCCAGAAAGAAACTTTTGAAGGAGTGTAGCGTGATCGCTGTATCTCCCTCTCTTTACCTTCTTCCCCCAAGCCATAAAACTTTACGACATTTCGAAATGCAAAAAGGCCCCTTTGGACAGGATCTTACTCCACCACCAAGTGAAGGCCCAACATCTGGACCAGACTCTGGCTTAACAGGCCAGATAAACAACCTTTTTCCTCAAAACAACAGAAGAAGCTTAAGACATTGCCAAGCCCAGATAACCTGTGCATCTCGCCATCATAAAATAAACCAATGTGTGGTTTTAAAAGGAATTCTGACAAGTCCACCCTAGACTCACCCTTCCCAAGAGAGATCTCCCCCAATTTCTCCAAAGGAAAGCAAACATGCTTCCACCTCGGTTACGTTTACGACCTCTCAGCCAGGCACCAAAAAGACACCCCTGGAGATTTACGACCAAAAGGATTCCAGCATTTGTTCTAAAGACACATTTTCTTTAATTAAAGCATTACATTTTCATTGGGAACAGATTGTCTTCATCGAAACCTTTTAATTACATAAATGATATTTGCTTCAGAATAAGTCTAAATCCCCTCTATGTACTTCACTATCCATACAAAGAATGGATCAGAGATATTCCTCGTACCCACAAATACATATCGTGTGCGTGTGTATATATATCTATATATATATAATATCTATATATATATATATAGTGGTGTGGTGTGTGTGTGTGTGTGTCGTGTGTGTGTGTTACTGATATGTAATTTCATCTCTATTTGGTTAATGTTTTAGTATAACGATCATTTTTATCTATAATATGATCCTGCTATACTTAGTTGTGATTAGGAATAACAGCTGTTTTATCTGATCAATATCGATCGCTCGTTTTATACTCGTTCATACTTATAAAGGACAGAAATGAAGTTGTTATTTAGAATGTACTGTTTCCTACGTCTTGTATCGATCGTATTATTATTTTTTAAAGAATAGCGAATGCATGTGCTGTAGTTAGAATGCTTTAAAGATGTTCTAGTTTATCAATTCAAGGTGCTTTTGATCATCTGAACCTTACAACGAAGTCTGCATCTAAACTTGTAACTTTGAGGATTTTTGGTTATTGTGTGATAGTTTTAATCACTTTAGATATGTAGGAATATATTTTAATCCAAGTTAGAATGTCTGTGGCTCATATGATGAAATAAGACACAACCATGATAGGAGGGGTTTACTCATGAGTCAGCTTCTCATTGGCCGAATCACGGCAACCCCCTTGTGCACTCGCCTCCGGCCGCCCTCGAGCCGGAACATTCAAAAGCAACGCGGGCAGACCTCGTGAGGAGCTAGCTTCAAGTCTCGTATGTGTGTTTTGTTCTCTGTTCTTTACGTCTTTTCTTTGTCTTTTAAAGTTGCAGTTTTTCTTTTGTGCAGCGCTTTTGTTATTCATTTTGCTCAAGTTTTCGCGTTTATTTTAAGTTTCCTGTGCCCAGCAGTCTTAAGTAGTTCACTATTGCCGAATTAGAAGATAGTTGAAAGACCAGCCAGCCAAGATCTACTTCACGCTTTGCCATTTTCGTACCATACAAGTTTTCCAAGTTTATGTTGAAGCTCGTTGTGCTAGAACGTGTTCGACTCCACCTTTATCTGTGGCCAAGATGGAATCCGAGTCGCACGCACGCAAGTCGAGGTCAGAGACCCCGGATCACCAACAGCTGGGAAGAAAGCCAAACCGGAGCGAGGCCCTCAACACATCTGTGCTTCCACGGACCAAAGGCGAATTGCCAAGATCTTCCAGAGTCCACCGAACAGGGGCATTAGAGTCTGAAGATTGGATCGCTTCCGTTCCCCGTTCCCCGTGTGATGTCTGTCGACAGGCAGAGGCCCGGTTCCGTTCCATCTCCTTCGCGTGAGCCCTCGCAAACCAACCGGCAAGTACCGCTGTTATGGCTTATCTGGGTCCCTGATTCTCATAACATTGCGTTTTGACCTTAGAACCACGCTTCAACATAGACTTATCCACGCCTAAGTAACTTCTACCATACTATTCACATTCAGCGTAATTACAGTTACCCGTAACATTGCAGCGTTGGTAATTATTGCGCGACCGATAAGTTACATAGTCATCTTGGTTTCTGATTTTTATTACTGTAATATGTACGCTTGCCATTATTCCCTGCTTCCCATACTGTGATGTATACATGTTCATCGTCATTTTATGATTTTAACTCTGTGATACATTCTGTGATACACTTGCCCCTTTTTCTTAATTAATTAATTTATTTATTTATTTATATAATTGTAATTAATAAAGTTTAATTAAAATTAATCCAATTAAAGTGTAGTCTTAGGTTTGCTACAGGAGAGAACAACACAGCTGCACCAAGTGTGAAAGCAAAAGATGGGACCGTTTGGGAGACGGCAGGTGGTGAGCGCCTTCAGCGGAACGCATTCAGCACAGATGTTACGTTCCGTGAGAGAGCGAGGACCTACAGAGCTCCACTGTTTGTGAGTCTTTGCTTGTGTTTATAAATATTTATTTATTTATAATTTTGTATTTTTTTTCCAGTGTGTATATTGCTTTTGTAAGTTTTTATTCTATGAATATTATTTTACATACTTCTCAATTTTTTTATCACATGTAAAAATATTAAAGCAAAGCAAAGTGCAGTAAAATAAAAGTTATATGTAATTTAACTTTTTTCTATTCTTTTCTGCTGTGCAGCGTAGGATAACGAGTAGACTCCAGAGCTTTCTGTGTTTGTTCAACATAGAGATGCTCATGATAATCACTGACTGCACAGTCCAAGAAGCCCGCAGAACAAACGCCAGCTGGAGCCTTTCGGTCAGTGAGCTGATGGCATTTATTGCAGTTCTGTATCTACAAGCAACACTCTGCCGAATTGGTGCGATGGTTGAGTCCTGGTCCGTAAAGCATGCTGTGCCTGCAATCAAGGAGACGATGTCCTGTGACTGCTACAAAGAAATCATGTGGTATTTGCGGTTTGACAACAAGGACACCAGCGCCGAACGTGTGAAGACCGACAGATTCGCTGCAGTTTCGGACATCTAGCAATGTTTCAGACGTAACTGTCATCTGTGTTACATACCAGGACAACACATTACTGTCGACGATCAGCTGTTTCCCACCATTTAATTCAGAAAAAGTTACCTATTGTTCTGAAATTTCCCATAATACCAAAACCATTCCATT
Organism: Ancistrus triradiatus; assembly: GCA_025084515.1. Classification (NCBI taxonomy): domain Eukaryota; kingdom Metazoa; phylum Chordata; class Actinopteri; order Siluriformes; family Loricariidae; genus Ancistrus; species Ancistrus triradiatus. The sequence goes on from JAJAGP010001466.1 coordinate 17,032, forward strand.
GCCAACCAAGGCTGATACCCCTTAGCTATCACCAATCCAAGTTTGGACAGATTTCACTGTACCATTTTTGCATAAATCCAAGTTAAACTTGTGCTACCTGTAGGCGACCAAATACACACATTTCATATAGGTTGGTTTTGGTTATGTGTTTCTCAAAAATTACCCATAATGCCAAAACCATTCCACTGCCATCCAAGACTGGTACCCCTTAGCTATCACCAGTGCAAGTTTGGCAAGATTTCACTGTACCATTTTTTATAAATACAAGTTAAACTTGCATTATTTGTATAAAAAACATATTTTGGTTATCTGTTTCTCAACAATTACCCATAATGCCAAAACCATTCCACTGCCATTCAAGGCTGGTACCTCTTACCTGTAAACAGTGCAAGTTAGGACAGGTTTCACTGTACCATTTTTTCATAAATCCAAGTTACACCTGTGCTGCCTGTAGGTGACCAAATACACACATTTCATATAGGCTAATTTTGGTTATCTGTTTCTCAAAAACTACCCATAATGCCAAAGCTATTCCACTGCCATCCAAGACTGGTACCTCTTACCTGTCACCAGTGCAAGTTTGGACAGATTCCACTGTATGATTTCTTCATAAATCCAAGTTAGTCGTATGATCTTTAGGCAATTTAACAGTGATTGCATCGGCTGATTTTAGTTATCTATTATAAGTACCACATGGGCCTCTTGGCATTTATTGATAGAAAGAGTCACCTCTAGTCACAACGTTGAGTAATAAATATGTGTTATAATATTTTCAAACAAGACACTGAAGAAACCCTGAAATTGCAAGTTAGGAGAATGTTTCATTAAAATAATTTTGAAAAGATTTTCATTTTTTGTTGAAAATTGTTGTGTAAGAAGTGTAATTCATTGACTGAAGCTGGGGTTTTTATTTAGAGTTTTACATTCTGGCGTTTAATTTCACTTTTGTAACAATTTATTATAATTATTATTGCCTTTTTATTTAGTAATATTGTTATATAATATGGTCATCCAGTTATCTCTTCTACTATGACTGTTTGAACAGCTCAATGCCAAATTATCCACACTAATGTAGAGCTGTTGCCCTCTTTGTTTCCATAGACTTTATTGGCCAAGTTCATTTGCAAAAAAAGTACACATTCTGTAGGCTTATAACTAAAGACAGTAGGTTGGTGATGTGGGGTCTTTTTTCATCCTTGTGAAGTCTAGGATGGTTCTCATCTTTCCTGTTGATGTGTTCCATCCTTGAGAGGTATAGTTTGCCTACACCTGTAAAGCAAGTAGTATGAAATCTTTTCTATTCTTGTAAGGTATAGCCTGCATGAGTCAAGGAATGAAGTGCCATTTCTGCACAACACATTAAATTATGTTTGAAAATACATTAATGCTGAATAAGGAAAAAGGTTGAAAGCCTAGACATTAAACTATCAGTATTTTTATAAAACCACTCACAATTTGTATTGCAAATAACAGTATGAGAAATGTGATGATTAAGCAGATATTAGTAAACAATGGTGTTGACCCTTATTGCCTGAATGCTTGTGAAAAGGCCTCAGCTGGTGTGAAGTACATCCTAAAGGTGCTGGATATGGTTGGTGTCTTGACAAAAAAAACATTTCAATCATCATGTCTTTGAGCACACAATTCTTTACAATGTCATTACATTTCGTAGAACTTTGATTTTCTTTCGCAGTAATACAGAAGCACAGTCTAATCCCAGAAGTTCAATCTGTTCATCTGGACATAAGGTTTTGTCGGAGAAACGTTTCGTCACTCATGTAAGTGATCAGCTAGTTGGAAAACTTCCCGAGTCTTATATACAGCACATTTGCATAACGACTGGTACCAGCACCATTGCATAACAATGGGACCAGTGATCAGTTTAATATGCAGATTACCTTACCCGTTACTGACAATTGCCACGTGTGCCATTCACACCGGATTGGGGAAGGGCTGCAATGTACAATTCCTGGCAATCCTCTCATCACTTAACAGCGTAAACTACATCACTCTGTTTGTGCTGGGGGACCCGATCCTTGGGGTGGACCAACTTCTGGCGTAGCGTGTTTTTGGGTTTGGAAGACGCGGTGCCAGAAGCTGGTCCACCCCAAGGAAAGATTTCATACTACGTACTTTACAAGTGTAGGCAAACTATACCTCTCAAGCATGGAACACATCCACAGGAAAAATGAGAACCATCCTAGACTTCATAAGGATGAAAAAAGACCCCAAATCACCAACCTACTGTCTTTAGTTATGAGCCTACAGAATGTGTCCTTTTTTTGCAAATGAACTTGGCCAATAAAGTCTATGGAAACAAAGAGTGTGGATAGTTTGGCATTGAGCTTTTCAACAGTCATAATAGAAGAGATAACTGTATGACCATCAGTGGAATCTGTCCAAACTTGGACTGCGGATAGCTAAGGGGTACCAGTCTTGGTTGGCAGTGGAATGGTTTTGGCATTATGGGACATTTCAGAAAATAGACTTTCCCTGAGCTACATGGGCAAACACTATTTTAATTGAAAAGGAATTCAATTTGGATTTTTTTCTGAGAAACATTATATATGAACACCATTTACACAGTGATTGTAAGCTATTAAATATATAATTGTTTTATTCTAATAATGCAAGTAAACCTATTCAATTATGAAAGTATATTTCATACTTATATATTTAGTAAATGTGGGTTTCTACACCAAAGCTCTTTAAAAAATGGTAAATTCTATGAAAACTGTTAAAAGAATGTTAGTCCATTTCTCTCTGCTTAAGCAGTGTCAGCTTGTAGTGAGCAGCGCAATACCGTCATATCGCGTATATAGGAGCATTCGGATTTAAATGGCTTGACTGTGAATCTTTAAAACGCGGATAGCTTGACCGCGGTCGGGAGTGGGGGACTGCGAGCACAAGTTCTCTCCCAAAAAAATTCGGACGTTTATCCATAAGGAAGTTACTCAGAGGAACAGGGGATTGTGGAAAAGGGGAACTGATACTTTGTCTATGTATTGGAGATGTTGTCACTGGACTGTGTAAAGTGACTTAAATGACAATTTTGTTTTTATTATTAGCTAAACAATCCATTACATTACAGTCACTGAGCACTTTATTGGGGACACTTTACTAATACAGTGGTAACTCGGTTTTTGACCACCACAGAACTCGTTGTATTCGGTTCTTGATGCATTTTGACCATCTTGGTTTTCATCGTTTGCTCGGTACCCGGTGCACTTAAACTTGATATGAACTTGATATGAGTCCAGTCCCGCAATTCTTTTCAGCCAAAACGCATTCTTGATGATTCACGATTCAGTACACAGTGGTTCAGTGACTCAATTTCACTACAGATATTTCCCAGTGGGTTTATCATGTTTTTATTCAGTTTTACGTCTGCAGTACTGTATTCTTAGTGAAAATAAATCTTCACTAATCTAAAAAGGATGGCATTGACAGCCAACTGAAATGTAAATCATGTCCTGAATCTCCAAAACACAGCCTGCAGTCAGCACTGATGAGTTTGTCCATAGAATAAGTGCTTTCACTTTGAATTCATTACTCACTAAATTACATGATTTTTTAACACTTTTAATAAAATAAATGTAACTCCTCCCTAAAGGCGCCTAATAAAATTTATCAAGTGTTTGGTAAAATGATTCTTAAACAATGTGTACAAGTGTTACCTGAGTAATACTTATTTTGTGCCCTAAAATGAACAAACAAACCATTGTTCTCTGGAAAGAAATAAATGCTGGAGCTGTTTATTCCAAATCAAATGGTTTAAATAAAATAAAAGAAAACAAAAGTCACAAATCAAACCTCAGCAAATCCTCAAATATTCCTTAAAATTCTCTAAATCCAACCCCCATGGGGCACAGGGGCCCCAGTGCCCTGACATATGTGATGGCCCTGAGGCCCCAGAGGATCCCGTCTGGGCACTGGGGCCCCTGGCGGGCCACTGACCGCAACTCAGTCAGTTTTCGACCTACAGCCACGAAATTCAGCAGTCATGATCCAGGGTGCAAACTGAAGAGGCATGTGATGTCCATGGGGTCGCAGAGAATGCTGGCTGGGCTCTGGGGCCCCTGGTGGGCCAATGACCATAACTCAGTCAGTTATTGACCTATGGCCACGAAATTCGGCAGCATTGGTCCCGGGTGCAATTTGAGGTGACGTGATGCCCATGGGGCCCCTCTGGACCGTTGCTGGGCACTGGGTCCCCTGGCAAGCCAATGACCGTAACTCAGCCAGGTTTTGACCTACGGCCACGAAGATCATCACGCTAGGTCTCGAGGGCACCCTGGGGTGACGTAATGCCTTTTGAGCCCATGAGGTACACTAAGAGTGGCAATCACACTCGCATTTTCTTCAGGAAATGCACCTCTCTAGTTATTATTATTATTATTATTATTATTATTATTATTCGACATTTTTGTCAGGCGTTCCACTGCCGCAGCTTTCGAGATATCGTACCCATTCCAGCGCCATTACGTTCGGTCGGGTGTGGTGTGGTGTGCTTGTGTAGGGCCTTCCGGTCGGACTTTGGGACCCCGCAAATTCCCAAATTTTCCCATAGAAAATGAATGGGCCAAAAGTTCACGAATCATAACTTAGTTAGTTTTTGACATAGGGCTATGAAACTCAGCAGTCTTGGTCCCGGGTGCAATCTGAGGTGACATGTGATGCCCTTGGGGCCCCCGTGAACCCTGGCTGGGCACTGGGGCCCCTGGCGGGCAATTGACCATAACTCAGTCAGTTTTCGACCTATTGCCACGAAATATGGCAGGCTTGGTCCCGGGTGCAATCTGAGGTGACACGTGATGCCCTTGGGGCCCCTGTTAACCCCGGCTGGGCACTGGGGCCCCTGGCGGGCAATTGACCATAACTCAGTCAGTTTTTGACCTATTGCCACGAAATATGGCAGGCTTGGTCCCAGGTGCAATCTGAGGTGACATTTAATGCCCACGGGGCCCCTGGTGGGCCAATGGCTGTAACTCAGTCAGTTTTCAACCTACGGGCACGATATTCGGCACGCTTGGTCTCGGGGGAATTCTGGGGTGATGTGATGCCCTTTGGGCCCATGAGGTACAATAAGGGTCAGCCATTACTGGGTGGCAATCACACTCCCATTTTCTTCAGGAAATGCAACTCTCTAGTTTTTAATTGTTTTTCCTAGGAACATTTCGAAATACATTAAATTGGTTATAACTCAAAATTTTCACTATCGATCTGCTTCACACTCTGTGTGGACATTCAGCAGATATTCTAGAATAGAATCAAGTTGGAGTGAATGATAAGATATAATTAAGATATAAACTCAGGTCTATATGCATGCATTATAATAACAGTATACAGTAAAGTGGTCACCATAACTCATAGTTTCCACCAAAGATCTGCTTCAAACTCAGTGTGGACCACTTTATTAAACATATAAGATCACAAGATCGGATATATGTGCATGCTCTATATGCATTTGTTCATAATTACAGTATAAAATGTTGTTATGCTCCTTAAAGATAGTATGAACACTTTTTAGACAAAGTTAAAATATATCCATGTTGCTAACTGAAAACATATTTTCGCCATTTAGGTGCAGATAGCTTGACCACAGTTTCAGGATGACATGCCTGTGTTGTATTTTTACTGGAGATAGTCACCTCACACGGTTTACAAAGAGTATTGTTTCTTGCTTTCCTTGATGTCAAATGAAAAATGTGCCCATATATCAACTCTGCTCTTTCTCCCAGGTGTTGACATTGTCGAGCTAGTATGGTCTTCCCGGTCTTCCCGTTAGATCAAACTTTTGCGTCTTACTGATTGGATTGCTACCCAACTCGTCCCACCTTTCCACATATACAAGTTACGATTGGATCTTTTCCTAACTTGTCCATACCTTCCACAAAACTAAATCAGATCTGATTGGATTTCGTTTCTGCTAAACATTTTCGTCTCATTTTTATTAGTTGACAAAAGTGTCAATTCATTTTGTCCCAGTTTTTGTCGTTTTTATTTAATTTTAGTTTAGTCCTCATCTTGTTTTTGTTAGAAAAACAAAAAATGGTCATTGACGAAAACTATGATGAAAATTATTCGTCAACAAAATTAACACTGTTTGACTGCTGTGGTAAAAATCCGAGAAGATCGGCAGTAACACAGTACTGTCCAAAAGTCTTAGGCCACTAATAGATTAGATATACCATTGTTTTAGCGATATATAACCCTATATAATAATTTCTCATGTCTTTTTGCTAAAATGCAACCAGAAAATACAGGAAATTTGTGTGCAGTATGTGTGCCCAAAAAAACTGGGAATAATCAGCTAAAACGGCTAGTTTGTAGTGTGACCTCCTCATACACTTGAGTAGTAGCAGCATGCGGCAGCTTCATCAGATTGCGTAGTTGACTGTCGTATAGTCCAAAGAAATCTTATCAGTCTTTTTGAGAGGGTAGCAGCAAAGAAGCCACTTTTTTTGGAAGGGAACAGGGGAAAAGGCCAACAATATGCTAAATTTGACAAAGATTGGGATTAAGATCAGTGGAAAAGAGTATTATGGAGTGATGAAACTAGGTTTGAAATTTTGGGGTCCAAATTGTCAACAATATGTTATATATGGTCATCATACTGTTTCTAAAACAACAAATCTAACGGTGGTCTAAGACTTTTTCACAGTACTGTAGAAATCCTCGAACCAGATCACATCTTCACTCAGATCACATCTTCCTCTTTCTGATAAAAGATGTGAGCAGTACCTGAAGGTGTTGACCCATATCTGCATGAGTATATGCCCTGTACTGCTGCCACCACTGGCTGCTTAGATATACAGGTGTTCATAATATAGTGCTTGGTGACTGTATATGAGTCTAATGACCTTCTTCCAGCATAGAAAAAAAAAAAATCACTATCCATTCAAAAATATGATTTTGGAGGAATTGGATGAATTTGGAGGTCTTTACCTCTGTGTGAGTGGTGGCTGCTAGTGGTGATGGCCCATTTTCAGCCACCAGGAAATTTGAGGCTCCATTTGGAGAGCTGGAACCTGAACCAGGGGAGCTCCTACTAGCTGTGAACTCTGTATAACAAAAAATTAAGAACACAGCATAAGAACAAACTGGTATTGATAGTACAGATTATTGTCCGAAAGCTATTTTTGTAAAATGTTATTAGTTTATAATAGGCTGACCATTTATTATATAATTGAGTCACCACTATAGAAAAATGTTATTCATGGGAGTCCAGAATGGTCCTGGGTGTTATACTTGCTTACATATTTGTCAGATAGTACCACAGGTGATTGCTTTACTGTACACTTGTATGCACAATTGTGAGTAAAAACACAATAGTGAATGTAAAGACAAACATTAGTTATCATCAGAATGTAACAGTAAAAAAATTGCATAAAAATGCATTGTGGAAAAAATTTGTCAGCCAAACCAGCAGGACATGCTGCATTATACTGTAGCTGACACAAGTTCAATTAATTGTCTTATACAGTGGGGCAAAAAAGTATTTAGTCAGCCACTGATTGTGCAAGTTCTCCGACTTGAGAGAGGTCTGTAGTTTTATTCATAGGTACACTTCAACTATGAGAAACAAAATGAGAAAGGAAATCACATTTGTAGGATTTTTAAAGAATTTAATTGTAAATCATGGTGGAAAATAAGTATTTGGTCAATAAATTTGGTTCAACTCAATACTTTGTAACATAACCTTTGTTGGCAATGATAGAGGTCAAACATTTCCTGTAAGTCTTCACCAGGTTTGCACAAACTGTAGCTGGTATTTTGGCCGATTCCTCCATGCAGATCTCCTCTAGAGCAGTGCCACTCCAGGACCTTGAAATGCTTTTTACGGAGCCACTCCTTCATTGCCCGAGCAGTGTGTTTGGGATCATTGTCATGCTGGAATACCCAGCCAAGTTCCATCTTTAATGCTCTTACTGATGGAAGGAGGTTTTGGCTTTAAATCTCATGATACATGGCCCTGTTCATTCTTCCCTTAACATGGATCAGTCGTACTGTCCCCTTTGCAAAAAAAAACAGGCCTAAAGCATGATGTTTTCAACACCATGCTTCACAGTAGGTATGGTGCAACTCAGCATTCTTCTTCCTCCAAACACGGCGAGTCGAGCTTTTACCAAAAAGTTCTATTTTAGTTTCATCTGACCACATGAAATTCTCCCAGTCCTCTTCTGAATTATCTATATGCTCTCTGGAAAACTTCAGACAGGCCTGGACATGTACTGGCTTAAGCAGGGGGACACGCCTGGCACTGCAGGATCTGAGTCCCTCTCGGCGTAGTGTGTTACTGATGGTAGCCTTTTTACTTTAGTCCCAGCTCTCTGCAAGTCATTCATCAGGTCCCTCCGTGTAGTTCTGGGATCTTTGCTGACCGTTCTCATGATCATTTTGACCTGACGGGATGAGCTCTTGCGTGGAGCCCCAGATCGAGGGAGATTATCAATGGTCTTGTATGTCTTACAATTGCTCCCACAGTTGATTTATTCACACCAACCTGCTTGCCTATTGTAGATTCACTCTTCCCAGCCTGGTGCAGGTCTACAATTTTCTTCCTGGTGTCCTTTGACAGCTCTTTGGTCTTGGCCATGGTTGAGTTTGGAGTCTGACTGTTTGAGGACAGGTGTCTTTTATACAGATAACGAGGTCAAACAGGTGCCATTAATACAGGTAACTAACTGTACTGACTAACTGACTGACTAAATACTTTTTTGCCCCACTGTAAAATGGCTCAGCAGTGCTTTTGTATAGTTGCTGTGACTAAACTTTTAGCTGAATCATGAGAGAGGCTCTCCTACCCATTAGCTCCAGAGCTCGTTTTTTGAATGGAGTAATGACGGTCCCCTCTTTCCTTCTCAGAAGAGGGCTGCTTCTCCTCTCTGCTACCTTTTGTTTCAACCTAGAGCGCACCTTCAGATTTGGCTCTGAGGCTATGGAAAAAACACACACCTTTTATTAGAATTTCACTAAGAACTCTAAGATGGGTGAAAAAATCTCTCTCAGATTGTGCACGAGTAACAGATGAACCAGACAATTGCACTCAGTTTAAGAGTCATTCTATAAATTGTGCAAAAAAATACAGAGCTCACTATACAACAGCATAGAAGTCAGTGTTGTGGCATGTACTGTATGTTTCCCTGTTTATTGTAACCAAGGCAAAGTCAAAAATCAAAACAAAGATTCTTTAACGGAAAGGCAAAGTGAATATGTGATGTACAGCAAGGTAGTTCCTGCTCAAAACCTCAAAGAACCAGGGCTTCTCACAGACTGTGGGACATTGAACAAGACAGGTTTGGAACTGATTTCCACTCATATGGAGTAGATTACATAGAGCACCATGCAATGAAATGGTCTGCTACCTAACTTGACCAGGCCAAGCCCAACATGTTAGTAGCGCTTGAAAGAAAAACAGCACAGTTAAGATGGTGCAGTGCTGTGATTTCCAATACCAGGACAGGATAACTGACAGGACAATTGATCCAAAATTGATAATTGATAATTGACAGGACAATTATCCAAGACAGAAAAATTGATTAAATTTAATACATACTATATTAATTAATCACCGTAAAATCACCAATCTAAATTTATTTAACCAAAGTCTATTTTGTAAGTTAGTAATACAGTATAACATGAGTAAGGTATAATAAGAAAAGTTCCCCTAGAGACATGTGTTACAGTAGGGCAAAAAAAGTATTTAGTCAGCCACTGATTGTGCAAGTTCTCCTACTTAGAAAGATGAGAGAGATCTGTAATTTTCATCATAGGTACACTTCAACTATGAGACAAAATGAGGAAAAAAATCCAGAAAATCACATAGTAGGATTTTAAAGAATTTAATTGTAAATCATGGTGGAAAATTTGGTCACCCACAAAAAAGCAAGATTTCTGGCTCTCACAGACCTGTAACTTCTTCTTTAAGAAGCTCTTCTGTCCTCCACTCGTTACCTGTATTAATGGCACCTGTTTGACCTCGTTATCAGTATAAAAGACACCTGTCCAAAGCCTCAAACAATCAGACTCCAAACTCAACCATATCCAAGACCAAATAGCTGTCGAAGAACACCAGGAAGAAAATTGTAGACCTGCACCAGGCTGGGAAGAGTGAATCTACAACAGACAAGCAGGTTGGTGTGAATAAATCAACTGTGGGAGCAATTGTAAGACATACAAGACCATTTATAATCTCTCCCTTGATCTGGGACTCCACGCAAGATCTCAGCCCATGAGAGCATATGGATGATCCAGAAGAGGATTGGGAGAATATCATGTGGTCAGATGAAACCAAAATAGAACTTTTTGGTAAAAGCTCAACTTGCCGTGTTTGGAGGAAGAAGAATTCTGAGTTGCACCATACCTACTGTAAAGCATGGGGGTGGAAACCTCATGCTTTGGGGCTGTTTTTCTGCAAAGGGGACAGCACGACTGATCTGTGTTAAGGGAAGAACAGGGCCATGTATCGTGAGATTTAAAGCCAAAACCTCCTTCCATCAGCAAGAGCATCGAAGATGGAATGTGGCTGGGTCTTCCAGCATGACAATGATCCCAAACACACACTGCTCGGGCAATGAAGGAGTGGCTCCGTGAAAAGCATTTCAAGGTCCTGGAGTGGCCTAGCCAGTCTCCAGACCTCAACCCCATAGAAAATTTGTAGAGGGAGTTGAAAGTCCATGTTGCCCCAAAACATCACTGCTCTAGAGGAGATCTGCATGGAGGAATGGGCCAAAATACCAGCTACAGTTTGTGCAAACCTGGTGAAGACTTGCAGGAAAAGTATTGGGTTGAATCAAATTTATTGACCAAATACTTATTTTCCACCATAATTTACAATTAAATTCTTTAAAAATCCTACAATGTCATTTTCTGGATTTTTTCTCTCATTTTGTCTCTCATAGTTGGTGTACCTATGATGAAAATTACAGACCTCAAGTCAAGTCAGATCTATTTATATAGCGCTTTTTACAATGGGGCATTTTCTCAAAGCAGCTTTACAAGTTTAGATTATCTCCTAATAACTACGTCCATTCCCAAATTGAGCAAGCCTAGGGCGACAGAGGAAAGGAAAAACTCCCTGAGTGTTATAGGAAGAAACCTTGGGAGGACCAAGACTCAAAAGGGACCCAACCACCTTGAGCGGCGTAGATGATAAATTTAAGAGCGAAACTAAAGTCATGGAGTCAAAGTTCGAATAAAATGTGAAGTATGCACATCGGCATTAAGTGGCCCAGGTATGGTGGGGCTGGAGCTGATGACGGAAACAGCTTGAGTGGAGCTGCAGCGGAGGAACATCATGTGTGGGGCTGGAACCGGCACCGGAACACAGCTCGGAGAGAAAACAGAAAATGCAATTAGTTATTGATTAAGAGCATAGTGTCTATTAACAATCACTGATGCCATGTCAATCACTGATACCATGTGTAGCATGAGACCCCGGCAGCATTAGCTATAGCAGCATAGCTAGAAAGGAGAACTGGTAGGAAACACAGCCAAGAGGGATCACATGAGACATTGGCAACCCCACGGGAGGCAGAAGACAGCAACCCAACGTCTCTGATCACCATTAGACTCTTTGACTATGAACCCCCAGCTCTGCCCTTATTCTAAATCAATGATGCATGAGTCAAGACCTCTCTCATTTTGCTAAGTAGGAGAAATTGCACAATCAGTGGCTGACTAAATACTTTTTTGTCCCACTGTATAAGGCTTGTGTACAGAAATGTCAGTCAGAAGAAGCTTGTACTCACCAACACCTAAATATAGTATTTTAGAATAGTGAACTTTCACAGCAGAACAGAACCAGTTTTGATATTTTCCTATATTATTTTACCACTTTAATATTGTGAAAATACAGCACAGAGCAGTCATCAGGCATTAGCATCAGCAGGCATTAGCATCCTTGACCGACAATTTTTTCCGTTAGAAAACATCAGAAGAAGATTCAAAGATTATTTTAAAACTTTCAAAAACACTGGGCTGAGTAGTCGACATAGTGTTCTGCCTATTTTCTCTATCAATATCTGTGGCACCTCTTTACTTGGGGTTGTTGAAAATCAAACATGACTCTTAAAAAGCAAGCTGCCCCAATACACTTGGCAGATGATGCACTTGTAAAGCTGCTAATACAGTAACTGCTTTTAGCATGCAACAGTTTTCCAAACAGGGAGAGCCACAGGCCATTCTGAACAGAACTGAGCTTCTGTACTCCTCATGTAGCAGCATCAGCAGCCTGTTTAATACAGCAAGTCAGTAATGGGATATGAAACTTGAGCATGGAGTGAACAACAGGGAGTCTCAGCCAGTCTGCCTCACACCCCACACTGCTTTTACCACTGTCTATTTGTACCCCACATCACAAGACAGCACCACAGGAACAGCAAACCATTGCCGCAAAGATGGAGCCTCTGTTCTCGGGGGTCACAGCAGGAGGCCGGAGCTTTGATCCAACAGGAAAGTGCTATGTCCGTCTCAGTGACAGACTCAACACCCTGCTTGATTTTACCCAGTGCTGACACATCGACTGGAGCCATATGCCAAGCCAAACAGGAATATATATACATATATATAGGCAGCAGTTTAACAGGGTCATAAATCAAACACATTATAGTATTTGAAAGCAGCACCGGAGTAAACGCAGCACAAAGTGCCACATTGATTATTTTATCTCAACGTGACATGCAAGATTCCTTTTCAGAATGGTTTGCTATAAAACGTACACTTTGGAAGATAGAATATGATCACATTGCTTTATTATAAGTTATTCTAATTCTCTTTTATAGTAAAACAGAATTAATATGTATTGTGAGGGTGTGATGAAGTTCTCATCTACACACCTCTCCACTTGGAACTGTTATTAGCTGCACTACTCCTGTTACTAAGCACATCTGCATCAGTTTCATTTAGGGTTGCCGACTTCTTCAACCCCCAATCACGGACACTTTCCCCCAGGTGTTCGCACCCCCAGCAGCTGACCAACAATAATGACAAAATATGTGTGTATATACAGTTGGCCCTCCATAATTATTGGACCACCCCGGTGAAGTGTGTTCTGTAGCTTCTAATAAATTAGTTTTCTTCTAAATAATATAGGGACCACGATGGAAAAACATAGTAAAAATTCCAACCTTTAACTCAAGTTGTCATTTATTTCAGTAGAAAAAATCCCACATTAAGAAATTAATTGTTTAACATCAATAATGTTTTTGTGCACAATTATTAGCCACCCCCTGATGTTAATCTTTGTACAAACCCCTTTTGCCAACAAAAACAGCACCTAATCTGTTCTCCTATAATGTTTCACAAGATGGGTGAACACAGAAAGAGGGATCTTCGACCATTCCTCTTTGCACAATCTCTCTAAATCATCCAGCGACCTGGGTCCTCTCCTCTGCACTCTCCTCTTCAGCTCACGCCACAGGTTTTCAATGGGGTTGAGGTCTGGGGACTGAGATGACCATGGGAGGAGCTTGATTCTGTGTGTGGTCAACCATTTCTGTGTAGATCTTGCCATGTGTTTAGGGTCATTATCTTGCTGAAAGACACAGTGACGACCCATCCTCAGCTTTCGGGCAGAAGCCACCAAATTTTGTTTTAAAATGATATTTCAAAGCATTCATGATGCCATGCACCCTAACAAGGTTCCCTGGGCCTTTGGAAGAGAAGCAGACCCACAGCATCACTGATCCTCCCCCGTATTTCACAGTGGGCATGAGGTGCTTTTCTGCATACTCAGCTCTTGTGTTACACCAGACCCACTTACAGCATTTGTTGCCAAAAAGCTCTATCTTTGTTTCATCTGACCAAAGCACACGGTCCCAGTTGAAGTTCCAGTACTGCTTAGCAAACTCCAAACGTTTTCGTTTATGATTGTGAGTGAGAAAAGGTTTTTTCCGTGCATGCCTCCCAAACAGCTTGTTGGCGTGTAGATAGCGCCTGATGGTTGTTTTGGAGACGTGACCCCAAGATGCCACCATTTGTTGCAGTTCTGTAACCGTGAGCTTTGGAGAACTTTTTATTTCTCTTATCATCCTCCTCACTGTGCGTGGTGGCAAAATAATCTTGCGTCCTTGTCCAGACTTGTTTACCACTGTCCCAGTTGCTTTAAACTTCTTAATTCCTCTGACAGTAGATATGGACAGGTGCAGGCGAATGGCTATTTTCTTGTAGCCATTGCCTGACTTGTAAAGGTCAACACACATCTGCCTTACTTGAATGCTATGTTCCTTTGTCTTTCCCATGTTGAAGAGAAATGGCCTCTGTGTCACGTCATAATTATACCCCAGGGAGACAGGAAGTTGTGAACTGCTAATTAACTGTTCCTACATACTCTGATTAACTTCGTAAACTACTGTAGAAGTGACAGAAATTCTTTAATTACGTTTATTTCCTAAGAATTGTTAGGGGTGCCAATAATTGTGGAACAGGTGATTTTATGAAGAATAATTATTTCTTAGTCAGGGATTTTATTTTCCCCCTTAAACTTCGCTTGAGTTAAAGGTTACATTTTTCTACAATTTTCATTGTAAGAGTATGTTTCCACAATAAAAACTCAATTTATTAGAAGCTAAAGAACACATCATAAAACAAGGGGGTGCCAATAATCTATGGAGGGCACTGTTATATATATATATATATATAATATATATATATATATATATATATATATATCTTATATAAACCAGCCGCTTGATTGCTCAGGCAGGGTATCTCTAGTGCCAGTCCCAAGCCCGGATAACTGGTGAGGGTTGCGTCAGGAAGGGCATCCGGTGTAAAACATTAGCCAGATAAAGTATGCGAGTTCATAATAATTTCACCATACCGGATCGGTCGCGGCCCGGGTTAACAACGACCGCCACTGGTACTGGTAGCAAACAGGGTACCAGCGGAAATTGGACTACTGTTTGCCGAAATCAAGAGGGGCCAGAATATAGCACTGAGGGTAGCAACCCTAAATGTGGGGACGATGACAGGGAAAGGTAGAGAGCTGGCTGATATGATGCAGAGGAGAAAGGTCGATGTTTTGTGTGTGCAGGAGACAAAGTGGAAGGGTAGCAAGGCTCGATGCATTGGTGCAGGGTTTAACTGTTCTACCATGGTGTGGATAAGAAGAGAAATGGAGTTGGTGTGGTCCTGAAGGAGGACTATGTAAAGAATGTCGTTGAGGTGAAAATTGTGTCAGATAGGATAATATGTCTGAAGCTGGAAATTGAGGGTGTAATGGTGAATGAATGTTGTTAGTGGCTATGCCCTGTTGGCTTGTCAGGTATGGGATCAAGCTGTTAAAACAAATGGGGAGTGTGGAAAGGAGGTGAAGAAGAGAGAGTACAGGCAGGATGGAGTGGGTGGAGAAGAGTGTCAGGAGTGCTGTGTGACAAAAGGGTCGCAGCAAAAGTGAAAGGAAAGATTTATAAGAGAGTAGTGAGACCAGCCTTGTTGTATGGGTTAGAGACAGTGGCACTGACAAAGAGACAGGAAGCAGAGCTGCAGGTGGCAGAACTTAAGATGTTGAGGTTTTCTTTAGGAGTGTCTAGGGTGGATAGGATTAGGAATGAGATCATCAGAGGGTCAGCACAGGTTGGAAACTTGGGAGACAAAATTCGAGAGGGAAGACTGAGATGGTTTGGACATGTGCAGAGGAGGGATAGTGGATATATTGGTAGGAGGATGTTGGAGATGGAGACCAAAGAGGAGTTATTTGGTTGTGGTGAATGAAGATATGCAGGGAGTTGGGGTGAAAGTAGAGGATGTGGAGGACAGGGTGAGGTGGAAACGTTTAACTCGCTGTGGTGACCCCTGATAAAGGGAGAAGCCGAAAGAAGAAGAAAAAGATATATATATATATATATAATCTATTTATATAATATTTATTAATATTAATTAAATAATATTAATTGTATTAATATAATATTATTTATTTATATAATATTTATTAATTTTCAGAAAATGAATTGTGAAAGCTTTCACAAATCTGAAAATGCCTAAAAGTCAAATATTATGTAAATAAATGTGTTTTATAGAAAATTATATCTGTGAAAGCTTTCGCAAATCTGAAAATGCCTAAAAGTAATAAATATTATATAAATTAAATCACTACATTTTTATATAAAATTTTATCTGTGAACGCTTTCATAAATCAGATTATGCCTAATAAATAATAAATAACATCATAATAAATGTATATTAGACAAAATTATATACGTGAAAGTTTTAACAAATCAAATTATGCCTAAAAGTAATAAATAATATCATTACAACAATTTATTAGACAAAGTTATATGTGTGAAAGCGTTCACAAATCAGAAAATCAAGTCAACTCAAGTCAGATCTATTTATATAGCGCTTTTTACAATGGAGCATTGTCTCAAAGCAACTTTACAAGTTTAGATTATCTCCTAATAACTACGTCCATTCCCAAAATGAGCAAGCCGAGGGCGACAGTGGCAAGTAAAAACTCCCTGAGTGTTATAGGAAGAAACCTTGGGAGGACCAAGACTCAAAAAGGGACCCAACCTGCTTGGGCAAAAGTCTACACATAATACACAGTATGTAAATAGCTGCCTATTAGACACAATTATGTCTGTGATAGTTTTCAGAACTGATGGAGGGTAACTTTAACCTGTGCTGATTCTCTTTATGAGCAGATTTTGAACTTATACGGCCTGCTTGGACGGTTTATGGGGAGTTAAATTAAAGGCTTAATTATTTCGCGTGTTATCATTTTCCATCCTCACGGTTTATACGAACCACGTACAGACAGAATTAAGACTGTGAAAAGTTTCATGTATCAGCCTGGTCACTTTACTGCAGGTGTCAGGAATCTAATGGTTACCTTTAGAAGTTATAAGCTTTTGAAAATAAAGCCCTAAAATGTAATGACGAATGATTTCACTTTAGATGATGACGACATCTGAATTCACAAATCAGGACGAGCCAAATGTAGCATTAATCACAGTTTAAAGTGACTTTGTCACGGAATGTAAAACGAAAAAAGCTCCGAATCGCTAACCACAAGCCAACTTTACTGCGGTTGGCCTTTTGGCTTCCCGCTCTTTTTAATAGTGGCAAAGTATTTTTTTCTTTACAGGTTCACTGCTCATTTTGACAACATAAGGCTCCGCTCACAGCGCGCGCGCACGCACGCGCACACACACACACACATACGCACACAGGTCTATCACTAACGTAGCTACTACACGCGGGAGTTTGTATCAGTTTTGTTATTGACCAATGAGGCTGTTATTGGAATACGGGACTCGAGCTGTCCCGACGGGAAAAAAATCAAAATTGCCCATAAATCGTGATGTCCCAGACAATACGGGATGGTTGGCAACCCTAGTTTCATTAGACAGAAAAAAAACACACCCCATCTTACTCAAGGGTTCTGAATCCTCTGATGCAACAGCTGTATTTTATGAGCCATGTTGCTCCACCACTGGTTCTATGTTAAGTGTTTCCAGTTACTGAAAATGTGTTGCATACTGAAGCAACACATTAGGGAATATTCAGACCCAAAGTACTGAAAATATCTACTGTGTAAGACAGAGTAAGTGAAATCCTCTTCATGTTGCACCTGTACAATTTGTTTGTAAACTAGGTAAAAACCTGAGCATTTGCTCTTCTCACTAAGCTTGTGTATTGCTGTTAATCGTGCTGTGCGACATATCTGAAATATTGTTAGTTATTTTAGGCCAAAGTGCACAAGAGGTAGACAACAGGTTGCAAATATGAGTTTAAAAATGGTAGATCTTGAAGGTTTCTTTGTTTAACAACTCAAAAACACTAGACTTGGCTATCTACTCCTTTAGCCATGTTCCTTTAGCAATGGTGTTTTTTAGCTCTTTAGAAACTAAAAGAAAACAATGTCTTGATCCTGCAACAGATTATTATATGAAGTGGGAGGCTGGAGCCAGGGAAGGTTCAGGTAAGTGGTAAGTGGTGACACCATAAGGATACCATACATAAACATTTAATATTTTAACCCTCCTGTTGCATTCAGGCTTCAGCGCGACTCAAACATATACGGGCTTACCGCATGACAAAACATAATGTCCTTAAATCCAAGAGACACAGATCACTGTGTTGCGCCAAAATGCAGCAACAGTCCGAAGGTCTACTGAACAAACAATCCCCCTCGCCGTTCTACAGCTAGGGCCCTGCTTAAATACAGTGCATCTCAGCTGAGTCCACTTAGGGTGAATCCCATTTCAGGGGCTGCGTCCTTCGAAGGCTGCATTTGAAGACCGATTGTGTCATAGCGGCACGCCTAGGCTGTCCCATTCCGAAGGCTCCTTTGTATGCGGCCGACAAATGCGACCTTCTTTTCCCTGAAAACGAAGGATACATCCGATGTA
>JAJAGP010001466.1:35487-69388 GCA_025084515.1 Ancistrus triradiatus
CGATTGGCTGAGGAATATACATTATTTAAATGTAAGGATTTAAAAACGCGAACAGGTAAATGTTACAAAGCAAAAGCGCAACATTTTTTATTTTGTTTTAGGGAGCAAGTAGCAAACGGAGACCTTTATTAAACTGCTTGAGGGAAAATAAATGCCAGTGAACTGCAGTGAAGCGCCTCCTCCAATAATTGAAAAACCAAAAACAGCATATAAACTAAACTCCAAATTTCTGGCTGCATTATTATAACAATTATTTGCTGTTTTGTGATACGGTGCGGGCGGGTGGTTCTGTGACGCAAACAGGAAATCCAATGCAGAGTAGACCGTCTCATTTCGGTTCAGCCTTTGCCGCGGTCTACCCAGCCTTCCAAGCACACGCCTTCATAGACCGCATAGACCGCGTCCTTCGAAGGATGCAGCCCCTAAAATGGGATTCACCCTTAGTTTGAGGGCTCTAGCACTTCTTCCAGTGCTCTGCTGTCCAGCGGAGCACCACGATCGTCACAACTGCCCCCCAGCGGCAAGGATGGGCATAAAGTGTTGAGGTCTGGGGGGGGGACCCGTGACATATTCCCCCCCACGGAGCCCGAGTCGGAGATATGACTATGTCTGGGGGTTTTCTCTGGGCACCCACGTGGGTACTGACACTGGCCAGATCACCGGGAGTGTTTCACGTGGACAGGGGGCCTCCTGGCTGGCCTCACGGGGACACATGGCCTCTGGCAAGGCCTCCTGGCTGGCCTCTCGGGAAGACACAGCCTCTGGCAAGGCCTCTTGGAAACTCACGGCCTCCTGCAGGGCCTCTCGGATACATGTGGCCTCTTGGTAGGCCTCTTGGGGGCAGGCGACTTCTGGCATGACCTCCCGCACGGACGCCCTCTGTGCGGGCACAGGAAGTGGAGCAGGCGACCTCGGCGCAGGAGCAGGAACAGATGCTGTCGTCCTCGGTGCCAACGTCCGTGGGGCAGGGGTCAACACAAATGCCCATGGCGCGGGAGTAGGCACAAATGTCCATGGCGCAGGAGTTGGCACAAAGTTTACACGTAAGGAACTGAGAGAACCGATGTGCTCGGAACTAGATCTAACGCGAACAGGTACGAAACTATGGGTTACCACAAACTCAGATGCGGGACTATGTTGCATGGCCTGCGGGGATACAGAGTTAACGTGTTCAACTACGGAACCAGAAGGCACCCCCTGCTTAGATACAGGGTTACACGAGGCTAACAATTCGGACACGGAATCCACAAACTCAGGTACAGAATCAACATGCTCAGACACAAAACCAGAAAGTGCGACACACTCGGATACAGGACTATACAAGGGAAATGATTCAGACACGGAATCAACAAACTCAGATACAGCATCAACATGCTCGGATATGAGACTGGGGTGCTCCTCCAGGATGTTAGCATGCTCCAATACTTGGCTACAGGGTGCTAATGGCGCCTCTATGGAGCTAGCGCACTCACATATGGTGCTAACATGCTGCAATACAGGACCACTAGACACCAACTGCTCCGGAACTGGGCTACAGGGTGCCAACAGTTCATCTATGGAACTATGAGGTGCAGTGGGCTCAGATTCTGAGCTAGCGGACTATGCTTGAAAGTTGAGCTCCCATACTCAGACACATTGTTACTTGTAGCCTCAATAGCTGGATTAACCACCATTCAAACTCTGGTTTTAGTTTTTTCTACCTCTCTTCACCAAGTCACAAACATTACGACACTGGAATGTGGAAAGGACCACCACATGGACAGAGTCTTCACAGATTCATGGCCACGATAACCAGCCTTTTTCTCAAACCAACAAAAGAAATTTAGGACCTGGCCAAGCTGTCAGATAACCCCTGCATCACACCATCGTAAACTAAGCCAATGTGTTAGTCTTAAAAGAATTTCTGACACTCTCTACACCAAACTCCCCCATTCTAGGAGAAGTCTGGCCTAACTTTTGCAAAGAAAAACAAAGATGCCTTCCCACTTTTCACTTTTACGACACGTGTCCAGACAAGCAGGAGCCAGGAAGGACAGCCCTGGACAAATTACGACCCGGGGACCTCAGCCTTTTTAAAGACATATTCTTAATAGTAGTATTAACATTTGTTGGAAATAGATTACCTCTGCATGGACCACTCAATTAGAAAACACCCACACACACACCCTGTCTCTTTCCTACAAGGAATTTGATCGGGGATATTCTTCGTACACCTATATATAATCATAAACAGGTTGTGATAAAGTTAATTCTTCTCCGCAATGTAATGATAAAAATTAAACTTTCATATATTTTAGATTCATTGCACAACAACTGAAATATTTCAAGTCTTTTATTGTTTTAATACTGATGATTTTGGCATACAGCTCATGAAAACCCAAAAATCTCACAAAATTAGCATATCATGAAAAGGTTCTCTAAACTAGCTATTAACCTAATCATCTAAATCAACGAATTAACCCTAAACACCTGCAAAAGATTCCTGAGGCTTTTGAAAACTCCCAGCCTGGTTCATTACTCAAAACCGCAATCATGGGTAAGACTGCCGACCTGACTGCTGTCCAGAAGGCCATCATTGACACCCTCAAGCAAGAGGGTAGAACACAGAAAGAAATTTCTGAACAAGAATAGGCTGTTCCCAGAGTGCTGTATCAAGGCAACCTCAGTGGGAAGTCTGTGGGAAGGAAAAAGTGTGGCAGAAAAACGCTGCACAACGAGAAGATGGTGACCAGACCCTGAGGAGGATTGTGGAGAAGGGCCGATTTCCAGACCTTGGGGGACCTGCGGAGGCAGTGGACTGAGTCTGGAGTAGAGGGGAAATCCAAACATAATGCCACCGTACACAGGGGTTGAGCCACCGTACACAGGCGTGTGCAGGAAATGGGCTACAGGTGGCCGCATTTTCCCAGGTCAAGCCACTTTTGAACCAGAAACAGTGGCAGAAGCACCTGACCTGGGCTACAGAGAAGCAGCACTGGACTGTTGTTCAGTGGTCCAAAGTACTTTTTTTTCAGATGAAAGCAAATTTTGCATGTCATTGGAAGTGGTGGGGGAAGGTGCCAAAGTCTGGAGGAAGACGGGGAGAAGGAAATGCCAAAATGTCTGAAGTTCAGTTGTCCAAGTACCACCAGTCAGTGATGGTATGGGGTGCCATGTCATCTGCTGGTGTTGGTCCACTGTGTTTTTATCAACCAGGCAGGGTCAATGCATCTAGCTATCAGGAGATTTTGGAGCACTTCATGCTTCCATCTGCTGAAGAGCTTTATGGAGATGAAGAGTTCATTTTTCAGCACGACCTGGCACCTGCTCACAGTGCCAAAACCACTGGTAAATGGTTTACTGACCATGGTATTACTGTGCTCAATTGGCCTGCCAACTCTCCTGACCTGAACCCGTTAGAGAATCTGTGGGATATTGTGTAGAGAAAGTTGAGAGACGCAAGACCCAACAATCTGGATGAGCTTAAGGCCGCTATCGAAGCATCCTGGGCCTCCATAACACCTCAGCAGTGCCACAGGCTGATTGCCTCCATGCCATGCCGCATTGAAGCAGTCATTTCTGCAAAAGGATTCCCGACCAAGTATTGAGTGCATAACTGAACATAATAATTTGAAGGTTGACTTTTTTTTGTATTAAAAACACTTTTCTTTTATTGGTCGGATGAAAATTTTGGGTTTTCATGAGTTGTATGCCAAAATCATCAGTATTAAAACAATAAAAGACTTGAAATATTTCAGTTGGTGTGCAATGAATCTAAAATATATAAAAGTTTAATTTTTATCATTACATTGCGGAGAAGAATTAACTTTATCACAATATGCTAATTTTTTGAGAAGGACCTGTATATGCATGTTGTTGATTTCTCATGTATTTTTTTCATGTCTATTTGGTTAATGTCTTTAGTATAATGACCATTCCATACTCAATATTGTCCAGTTTTGTGTCATAGTTAGGAAAATATTAGTATATAATTTCTACAGGGCCTCTTCTATCTGTCGGTTAGTAATTTAATACCTATTTACACTTATAGAGGACCAGAAATGCAAGTTGTTATTAAGAATGTATTGTATTCTACATCTAGTATTAATCATATCATTATTTGTCTGAGGAATAGCAAATGTATGTGCTGTAGTTTAGAATGCCTTAATAATGTCCTAGTTTGTAGATTCGAGGTGCTCTTGACAATCGGAACCTCGTACCTGAACTCCCGCAACTAAACTTGTAACTGTGATTTTTGTTCTTATGTAATACACTTAGACATCCTAGATATGCAAAAATATATGAATGC
The DNA here is from genome assembly GCA_025084515.1 of Ancistrus triradiatus. Lineage (NCBI taxonomy): Eukaryota > Metazoa > Chordata > Actinopteri > Siluriformes > Loricariidae > Ancistrus > Ancistrus triradiatus. The sequence continues at coordinate 39,776 of JAJAGP010001466.1, forward strand.
AAAGTTACAGCCTCTGTATCGGTGCATACCAACATATGGTGAAAATAAAGGACGTGCACAACGAGAGGAGGAACTTGATACCGAGTCAACTTCTCATTGGCCAATCCAGGGCAAAACCCCTGCCTCACGCCCCTGATTGCCTACGTCAGAGCCTGTACAAAACTTTTGGCTCAAGCTAGCAGTGGCAGTCTTGTTCCTTTGTTTTAAGCATTTTGGAGTTTTGGTTTTTGAGTTTAGTTTTCTTTGTGTCAGGGTTCGCTCTTTACCGCTCCGATCTCTTTGTTTCCCTTTGTTTCGCCACGCGCTTTTGTTTACTTTCGGCTTCGACTTTTCCACGTGCATTTTGTTTTCATTTGCGGTGGGCGTGCTTGTTGTTGTTTCTCCTCATCACGTCACTCCACAGTACTCATTCTCACACCTTTTCCGGATCAACTCTCATCAGTCTCGCCCTACAAAGACGCCGTTATCACTGCAATGGATAGCCAGATCGAAGCTTGGTATCACGCTCTCGCTCTAGTATCTAGTAGCCATGTTTTGCCTCGTATATGTTATGTTCATTTCCTTACGTTCATTTTTTCCCTGCGAAGTACCTTGGTTATTTTCGGCTCACTCGCCGGTGTCATTTACACGTGTGTCTTCGCTTTCAGTTTTCACTGCATCCCGGATCTATGCACATCGCTCGCTGGGACAAGTCAACTCCTGGAACGTGCGCTCACGGAGAAGCCTTCAACAAGCTGCCACCGCATCCTTTCCTGTTGTGTTTTCTTCAGTTTCCTGGATCTCCACTTCAGTCACTCTAGACAAGCTCCAGCCTCAATATCACTTTCTTTATTGTGTTTTATTAATTACATTAAATATCCCTTTTTCCTACTTTGGACTCTGCCTGTCTTTGGTGGGCTGCATCTTGGGTTCCATATCTTAGTTTTAGCTAGGGGAAATTCTATTCCCTCATAACAGTACGATCTGGCCAGTGGCACCACAGGACTTACGCACTCTGCAGACCCTCCTGTGGACACCCCGGCCGCCACGCTGCCATTATCTACGCCCAGAGCCTCGGATTCACCAATCACCCTGCCTGAGCCGTATGCTGGGGACCTTAACTGCTGTCATTTGATTGTTTTACAGTGTGAGCTGGTGTTCTGGTCACAGAGTGCGTCCTTTCCCACGGACGCATCCAAGGTGGTTTATTTGGTCAGCCTTCTGTGAGGACAGGCCTTGCGATGGGCTGAGGCCACACTTGCCCGGGGTCGCTTGGAGACGGTCTCATTTGCCAACTTCCTGCATCGGTTTAGAGAGGTCTTCGACCATCCTGACCACGGGGAGGCGGCATCGAGCCATCTCTTCAGCTTGCGACAGGGCTCCCGCTTGGCGACTGAGTACGCGGTGGAGTTTTGGACGCTGGCTGCGGACGCCCTTTGGAATTTCGTCAGGGCTGTTCGGAGCGGCTCAAGGACGAGTTGGCGGCCCGTGATTACACAACCCCACTATTGATTGGACGGCGGGAAAGATACTGGGTTGGAGCGAATTCTGTCACTAGGGCTGCCTTCGATCGGCCCTTCCTCCTTGCGAACTGCCCTCGCGCACTCCCCACCCACCAGACTCAGTGGATCTCTCTTCAGTACCATGGCGGTATCATGACCTCAGGGAGGTGTTCAGTAAAGATCGGGCTAAGAGCCTTCCTCTGCATCGCTCCTACGATTCTGGGGCTCCTCTACCTACCAGCCACCTTTACAACCTGTCGCGATCGGACAGAAGTGCTATGGAAGAGTACATCGCCAAGAGTCTGCGGGACTTATTACACTTTCTTTCTCTCCCCTCGGAGCCGGGTTTTTCTTCGTGGCCAAGCGGGATGGTTCTCTTCGTCCATGTATTGACTATCGAGGTTTAAACGCCATCACTCGTTGGAACAGATACCCTTTGCCCTTAATCTCATCTGCTTTCGATCTGTTGCCTCTTCTCTAAACTGGACCTTCGCAACGCCTATCATCTCGTCCGGATCAAGGAAGGGGACGGATGGAAGACGGCGTTCAATACCCCGGTTGGTCATTTTGAGTATAAAGTTATGCGTTTTGGACTTATGGATGCTCCTTCTGTTTTCCAGGCTCTAGTTAATGACGTGTTACAGGACTATGTGAATCGCTTTGTGTTCGTCTATCTTGATGATATTTAGATTTTTTCACGCTCCAAGGAGGAACATGTTCACCATGTTCGGCAGGTCCTGTCCCGATTACTGGAGAACAAACTTTATGTTCAGGTGGAGAAGTGTGCGTTTCATGTTGACACATGTTGAAACTCATGTTGACTCATTCTTGGGTTTTATCATCTGGCAAGGCAGCATCCAAGCAGACCCCACCAAGGTGCAGGCAGTGGCAGAGTGGCCCATTCCCCCTGGACGCAAGGAACTTCAGCGATTTCTGGGATTTGCCAATTTTTATCGCCGATGAATTTTTATTCATCAGAGACTATAGTAAGGTAGTGCCCCCCCCTTACCCAGTTGACCTCGGCCACGTCTCCTTTCAAATGGACCCCGGAGACAGACAGAGCGTTCAAGTGCCTTAAGTAGCTGTTCACCTCGGCCCCAGTCCTTGCTCAGCTGGACGCTGAGAAACAGTTCATTGTGGAAGTGGACATGTCGGACCTTGGTGTGGGGGTCGTGCTCTCACATTGGGGAGTCCAGGTAACAGACTGCATCCTTGTGCCTTCTTTTCTCAACGTTTATCTCCTGCAGAAAGCAACAGTGACGTCGGAAATCGGGAACTTCTCTCCGTCAAGCTGGCTCTACAGGAGTGGAGGCATTCAAACACCCTTTCATGGTATGGACTGACCACAAAAACGTGGCATATATTCAGTCGGCAAAGAGACTGAATTCGCATCAGGCCAGGTGGGCACTTTTCTTTTCACGCTTTGATTTTATTTTAACATATCGCCCAGCCTCTAGAAATGTGAAGCCTGACGCCTTGTCGCACCTCTACTCCTCTGAATCCTCTGGAACCCCTGAGGATACTATCCTTCCACCCGCTCGGCTCGTCGGTTGCCTCACCTGGAGCAGAAGATGCAGGAAGCCCTGGAGACCAAACCAGGTCCTGGGGGAGGCCTGCCAATCGCCTCTACGTGACCGCTTCAGTCAGGTCGGCGGTGCTTCAGTGGGGGCATGACTCCAGGTATGCGGGACACCCAGGTAACCACCGCACTAGCTCCCTTATCCGCAGGCATTTCTGGTGGCCCACCATGGACAACGACGTCAAGGAGTATGTGGCGGCCTGCTCCACCTGTAGGTCTCAAGCACCTGCGGGATTTCTCCAACCCCTGCCAGTCCCTGGTCGTCCCTGGTCTCACATCGCTCTACACTTCGTCACGGGGCTCCCCGAGTATGACGGTAAGTCCGTTAATCTCACGGTCGTGAACCGTTTTTCCAAGGCTGTTCGTCTGGTAGCCTTGCCGAAGCTACCCACTGCTACAGAGACAGCTAACATTGTATTTGACCAGGTATTCAAGATTCACGGCATCCCCTTGGATATAGTGTCAGACCGGGGGCCCCAGTTTACTTATCCTGTCTGGAAGAAATTTTGCAGGACCATGGGCACCTCAGTGAGCTTAAAATCTGGCTTTCATGCCCAGTCTAATGGGCAGGCATAGCAGGGCCAACCAGGAAATCGAGGCCACTCTGCGCTGCTTGTCTGCTCAGGATCCGTCCAAATGGAGTCGTCAGCTGGGATGGGCAGAATATGCTCACAACACCTTAGTCAACAGTGCCATGGGTCTCTCGCCTATTGAGGTGTCTCTGGGATACCAGCCTCCCCTGCTCCAAGATACGGAACCAGAGGTGGCGGTTCCCTCCATATCTCAGCACCTGTGCCGTTGCCGTAAGAGTTGGAAGACAAGGCCTGCCAATCGCCTCTACGTGCCCGCTTCAGTCAGGTCGGTGGTGCTTCAGTGGGGGCATGACTCCAGGTATGCGGGACACCCAGGTAACCACCGCACTAGCTCCCCTATCCGCAGGCATTTCTGGTGGCCCACCATGGACAACGACGTCAAGGAGTATGTGGCGGCCTGCTTCACCTGCGGGACTCAAGCACCTGCGGGATTTCTCCAACCCCTGCCAGTCCCTGGTCGTCCCTGGTCTCACATCGCCCTACACTTCGTTACAGGGCTCCCCGAGTCTGATGGTAAGTCCATTAATCTCACGGTCGTGGACCGTTTTTCCAAGGCTGTTCGTCTGGTAGCCTTGCCGAAGCTACCCACTGCTACAGAGACAGCTAACATTGTATTTGACCAGGTATTCAAGATTCACGGCATTCCCTTGGATATAGTGTCAGACCGGGGGCCCCAGTTCACTTCCCTTGTCTGGAAGAACTTTTGCAGGACCATGGGCACCTCAGTGAGCTTAACCTCTGGCTTTCATGCCCAGTCTAATGGGCAGGCAGAGCGGGCCAACCAGGAAATCGAGGCCACTCTGCGCTGCTTGTCTGCCCAGGATCCATCCAAATGGAGTCGTGAGTTTTGGCTCACATGTGGGTTTCATTTACACGTGTGTCTTCACTTTCAGTTTTCACTGCATCCCGGATCTATGCACATTGCTCGCTGGAACAAGCCAACTCCTGGAACGTGCGCTCACGGAGAAGCCCTCAACAAGTCGCCACCGCATCCTTTCCTGTTGTGTTTTGTTCAGTTTCCTGGATCTCCACTTCAGTCGCCCTAGACAAGCTCCAGCCTCAGTCTCGCTATCTTTATTGTGTTTCATTAATTACATTAAATATTTCGTACTTTGGTCTCTGCCTGTCTTTGGTGATCTGCATCTTGGGTTCCAGATCTTAGTTTTAACTAGGGGAAATTCTATTCCCCCATAACACTTTGAAGCTTTCCTTTTTACGTTTTATTTTACGTTTAAGTTCTTCCTTGTCCAGCAGTTCAGTATTGCTGAATTAGAAATTACCGCAATTTGTCTTACTAGTAACTCCCTACGTTGTAATAAAATAGTTCATAACATTGCACCTGGGTATTTACTACACAATTGATAAGTTGCACATAGATACACCTTGTTAGTGATATTAAAACTGTGATATACATGTTCGCCATCATTTCCTGATCTTAACTCTGTGATATATATGTCATTACTTCAGATTCTCAGTTGGTATTTCCTTGTTTGTAGTTAATAAACTTGTTATAACCTTCTGAATTTACTGCTTTGTGTGGGAGAGATTTTTATTCATTTATTCGAGAAAAACAGAACTGCAAACTCACTCTTCAGATCCAGACTGAATTTGCCCATATCAACTTCCTGATTAATTTTGCTTTCTCTCTTTCAACTAGTTTTCCGGATCCACCAGTACCCAAACGATCCGGTGGTGCCCCGTTTGTTCATTATAATTAATCAATTTAAAGGTGTAGTCATATTACGCTACATATTATCGGTGCGCCCGTGTGAGGCAGTTCAACTCAACCTTATGAATGAATGAAGTCACTCAGACTCTTTGGCGATAACTTCAAAATCACGTGTGTATAGCTTTCTGTATTCATAGCTTAGAGACTTAAGACTAACAGGCATGAGCTATCTGCAGGTTTAATTGTTAAAAGTTGTATTGTGGTCTGTGGAAAGTTGGTTACAAAGTACTGAGTAGCTGCTGTTGTTTTTGGTTTTGGAAAGGAAAGAAAGACGCCACTGTGTGTAATCGCGATCAAAGCTGCTTTGTGTGTGTGTGTCGCCGAGCGCTGAATATCAAAGGTACCATTGTTAAAAGTTGCGTTACTGATAAGTAACTTCCTGATGCATAGCGTATCATATGCTTATCAATAAGGCCTCTGACGTAAACCAATTTTGCGAGTCTCCAGAATCGTGCAGATGTGTCCCGAATTGCATTCTAGTTCTGCTCAGAGTCTCAAGAGAATTAAGTATGTTCGCACGACCTGGAAAGTAACTGAGTGAAATCACTCCAGGCACTGAACATCCTCCGAATGGCGGTGCTTAATGATGTCACGATTGATGCGTATCTCGTGACGCCCTTTTTGTTGTGCGAACTTTACCCTTTTGTGGTCAGATACTGAACACCACCCCTTGAGGAATAATATAGGTTATTGACCCGCAGACCCCCTGGCGGCCAAGTATTGAGTGATCAACTCAGTAAAAATTACCCAGGGTTGGTGAAACACAACCTTAAAAACTTTATGCGTCCACACTGTGAACTTACTGAAGCTCACTGAGTAAATTGTGGTAACTTACCACTATTAACTATTAACGTTGGGTCCATCTCAAGTAGGAAGTGTCCTATATGCCAAGTCAAGTCAAGTCAGATTTATTTATATAGCGCTTTTTACAATGGAGCATTGTCTCAAAGCAACTTTACAAGTTTAGATTATCTCCTAATAACTACGTCAAATCCCAAATTGAGCGAGCCTAGGGCGACAGTGGCAAGGAAAAACTCCCTAGTTCTAGGAAGAAACCTTGGGAGGACCAAGACTCAAAAAGGGACCCAACCTCCTTGGGGCTGCGTAGATGATAAATCTAAGAGCGAACTAAAGTCATGGAGTCAAAGTTCGAATAGAATGTGAAGTATGCACATCGACATTAAGTGGCCCGGGTATGATGATAAATCTAAGAGCGAAACTAAAGTCATGGAGTCCATGGTCGAATAAAAATGTGAATTATGCACAGTGGCGCTCCATCGATGTACATCATGTGTGGGGCCGGAACTGCCGGAACACATCACTCGAGAGAAAACAGAAAATGTAATTAGTTTATGATTAAGAGGCACAAGTGTCTATTAACAATCACTGATGCCATGGTGATGTCAATCACTGATGCCAAGTGTAGCATGAGACCCCGGCAGCATTAGCTATAGCAGCATAGCTAGAAAGCTAGAAAGAGGAGAACTGGAAAGAAACACAGCCAAGATGGATCACATGAGACATTGGCAACCCCATGGGAGGCAGAAGACAGCAACCCAACGTCTCTGATCACCATAAGACTCTTTGACTGTGAACCCCCAGCTCTGCCCTTATTCTAAGGCAAGGATGCACGAGTCAAGATAACGAGGACCGAAGCCCAGTTCAGCCAGAACGCCCACTCGACACTCCCGGCTAGTGGACAAGGCAGGCAGGCCAGACATGACTCCAGACTCCGGCCCCAGTGACCCAAGCCATGCATCCTGGTCTAAATCTAGTCAAAAACCTTCGCAAATAGGTATGTCTTTAGCCTAGACTTAAAACTTTGGAGAGAGTCTGAATCTCGAACAAAAGTGGGAAGTTTATTCCATAGTTGGGGGGCCATGTATGAGAAAGCCTTTCCCCCGGCTGTGACTTTTTTAATTCTAGGAACTAAAAGAAGTCCTGTATCCTGCGAACGAAGTAGACGATTTGGATTGTAAAACTCTAAGAGGTCACTCAGATAATGTGGGGCCAGACCATGTAGAGCTTTATAAGTTATAAGAAGTATTTTGTAATCAATGCGGAATTTGACTGGTAACCAGTGCAGTGATGATAGAACAGGAGTGATATGATCAAATTTTCTAGTTCGAGTTCGCACTCGGGGTGCTGCATTCTGAACTAACTGAAGCTTATTCATAGATTTACTAGAGCATCCAGTAAGTAAGGCTTTACAATAATCCAACCTTGAGGTTATAAACGCATGAAAAAGTTTTTCATTAAAAGAGAGGATATTTCTAAGTTTAGCGATATTACGTAATTAAAAGAAAGCAATTCGAGTGATGCTGCTAATGTGTGCATCAAAGGTGAGATCTGAATCAAATGTGACTCCTAAGTTTTTTACAGACGGACTGGGCAATAGTGGACAGCCATCTAGATTTAGGATAGATGTAACCAACCTGTCTCTCACAGCCTTGGGTCCCACTAATAGAACCTCAGAGTTTCCTTTACACAGTCCTCAATTTTGTTGATTGTAATGCTATCATTAGGTTTGGCTGATATGTACAGTTGTGTATCATCTGCATAGCAGTGGAAACTAATGCCATGTTTACGAATAACTGAGCCTAGTGGCAGCATGTACAGAGAGAATAAAAGCGGGCCAAGCCCTGACCTCTGAGGCACACCATACTTCACTTTTGAGAGCTTAGATCTTAGATTATTTATATGAACAAACTGGTACCGGTCAATTAAGTAGGATTTAAACCAAGAAAGTGCTGATCCCATAATAACTACAGTATTTTCTAGTCTGTTTAGTAAAACATCATGATCTATAGTGTCAAATGCTGCACTTAAATGTAACAGAACAAGAAAAGAAACACATCCCTTATCTGAGGACATTAACAAGTCATTTAGTGCCCTAATTAATGCTGTTCAGTACTATGATGGGGCCTGAAGCCAGACTGAAATGTTTCATAAATTTCATCCCTTTGGAGGTAACTGCAGAGCTGCTGATAGACGGCTTTTTCTAAGATTTTGGACAGAAACGGTAGATTTGAAATTGGTCTATAATTAGATATCACACAAATGTCAAGAGTGGCTTTTTTAATCAGTGGTTTGATAACGGCAGCTTTAAAGGATTTGGGCACATAACCAAAGGTAAAGGATAATTTAAAATAACTAACACTGGCTCTATAATACTACGTATTACTTGTTTGAGTAAACGTGTAGGAATTGGATCTAATAAACATGTTGATGACTTAGATGAGCTGATCAGTGCAGATAGTTCAGTATTAGTAATTGGGGTAAAAGATTCTAATCTTGATTTACAGCTCATTAAACAGATGTCTTCACTAGTTCTGCATCTGGAAGGTGGCTGAATAGTTTGGTGATGTGATGAGCATTGAGTTTTATGTCTAATATCTTATCATTAAAGAAAGTCATGAAATCATTACTGTTAAAATTACACAGCATGGGAGAGTCTGTGGGGTTTTTTGTTAATTTGGAGACTGTATTAAAGAGAAATCTTCGATTATTCTTATTTTTCTCTATGATTGAGGAGAAGTATGCAGCCTTAGCTTTAATAAGGGCATGCTTATACTCTACCATGCTGTCCCTCCAAGCAACCTCCAATTTACTATGTCTCCACTTGCGCTCTAGATGCCGTGTTATTTGCTTTAAGGTACGGGTGTGGTCATTATACTATGGTGCTAGCCTTTTTTCCCTAATGCGTTTCACCCTAGCAGGAGCAATCGTGTCCAGGGTTGAGCGAAGCACACATTCTAATTGGTCATTTGCACACTCAAGGTGATTTCTCTCCTTAGGTGTATTAAATTTCAAGTCTGGTAGGTTTTTAATAAACGCAGCTGGAGTAGCAGATGTGATAGTGCGCTTGGTGTGATAACGAGGCAGAAGGATTTTATTTATTACAGATAGCTCAAATACTAAAAGATAGTGATCTGAAATCGAATCACTTTGCAGGAAAACATCAAGGTTATCTATATTGATACCAAATGTTAATATTAGATCTAAAGTATGATTACAGCGGTGGGTTGGTCCCATCACATTCTGAGTGATACCCATGGATTCTAAGATGGATTCGAAAGCAATTCTAAGTGGATCCTGTTCATTGTCAAAGTGAATATTGAACTCACTTACAATTAAAGCCTTATCTGTTGACAGTATTAAGCAAGAAAGAAATTTAGCAAATTCCTAAAAAGATTCTGAATAGGGACCAGGAGGACGGTAAATAGTGATAAGCTGAAAAAAAATGTGGTTTTGACTTCCATAATGATGGATCAGTCACATTAAGAATCAGTATTTCATTAGCCCTGTAATGGGATTTAGTTGTAACACCTAGCTCTTTGTCAAAAATTGTGGCTATGCCTCCCCCGACCATTAGGACGAGGGCGATTAGCATGACTGCATCCAGGAGGTGAGGCTTCATTTAAGGCTAAATATTCATCAGGTCTAATCCAAGTCTCAGTGAGACAGAGAGCATGTAAACGTTTATCAGTGATTATTTCATTTAAAATCACTGCTTTGTTTGTAAGTGATCTAACGTTAAGTAATCCTAGCTTTAGTCTAATGTTGTTATTTCTTTGGGAGCTATTTGTGCTATCTGGGAAGCTATCTCTTTATACTAATGAGGTTATTAAAACAGACCTTTTGAGAGCGTTTACGTTTAGGGCAGATGCGGGTAACAGACACAGTTTCAATAATGTGGGTTCTGGGTGACGGTATATGGCTACCAGCAGACAGTTGGTTAAGCCGGTTTGTCTGCTGCCTGACCCCTGCTCTGGATAGTCAGCCCCTAACCAATCGGGCCATAAGACTATGGGCAATGTTGCAGGAGATGAGAGCGGCACCCTTCCGAGTGGGATGGACACCGTCCCATCCTAAAAGGCCAGGCTTACCCTCAAAGGCTGTCCAGTTGTCTATAAAGCCCACGTTGTTTTCAGAGCACCACTTGGACAGCCAGCAGTTCAGCGACCATAACCTGCTGTAGGCTTGGTCACCTCGCCGCATTGGGATGGGGCCAGAGCACACTACTGCATCGGACATCGCCTTCACCACTCTAACCACCTCTACAAAATTAGCCTTAGTAACCTCTGACTGACGAAGGCGTATATCATTAGCCCCTACACGAATAACTATCGTAGAGAATCTACGGCTCTCGAGTTCACTAAGAATCGTTACAATGTCCGGCACTCTAGCTCCGTGGATACATGTAACTCTAGCTGCTGGTGTCCCTAAAGGGGTAGCTACTTTCACGTGTCGTAAAATAGAGTCACCTATGACCAGAGCTCTTTCAACAGGCTGCTCAGTGGGTGCATCACTGAGGAGGGCAAACCTGTTGGACACGTGAACAGGTAAGAGTGGTGCTCGCTCGTGGACTAGCCTTACGACTACGTCGCCGAACCGTCACCCACTTGCCCTGCTGCGAGGACTCTGCCGGGGCTCTAACTTCGCCTTTGCCATCCAGATCTGCTAAGCTAGGAGCTGAGCTAGCCTTCTCTAATGTCTGGATGCGCGCCTCTAAAACTACAATCTTCTCCGTCAGACTGGCTACAAGCCTACACCTATCACAAGTAAAATTTACAGTATGCGGCTTCAGTACTCTAATATAGACTCTCAGTAGTCTCTTATTAATCACTATAACCTTTAAGAACCATTATTATAACACAATCACTGATTATCACTATTAATTGAGTTCGTAAATTCATTGATTAAGCCATTAATTAAGATCCTTTAGTTGTACTTAACTATTTAATGATAGCTATTTAATGAGCTTATTGTTTGGTTATTTGTTTATAAAATAAATAGATAAATAAACAAATAAATAAATAAAATAAAGCTTGTTCAAATACAGTACACCATACCTTGGGTGCGGTGTACCTACCCTGCCTGTAAATCCAATTTCCATTAAAACGTAACACTACTAATTCATGTATTGTATAACAATATGGCTGCTGAGCCACGATCAGATTCCCTCTGTGTAGAAGACACAAATGAGGATGTTGAGTCGGCATTGCTAGAGACTACTCAATCAATAATACCCCTAAAAGCCGTCCAAGAGAGTGACCCAGCTGAACTTGAGTCACTAAGGGATGACTGCCTAACCAAAAAACTGAGAACCGATTTTAGAAGTAAGGAGGCATTTCAACTAATTATGAAGCTGGTTGTCTTTCAGATAACCGAGCTCAAGAATCGCTCTACGGAAATGGAGCATGCCACTGCAAAGTGCATGGCCCTTGAACAACATGATGTGAACCTTCGCAATAAAATTGAAGGATTAGAGGGCTCCTTGTCAAAATACAGTCAGAAATTAGACGTGTCCGAAGCCAAGAATGCCCAACTACAACAACAGGTCCATGAGGCCTCAGGTCTGCTTAACAGAGCCCAAGCTAAGATAGGGAGTCTGATGGAACGACATGGCCAGGCACAAAGCCAGTTGGTAAGGACTAGGGATGAGCTAGCTGCATGCCAACAACAACAGTTGAGGGCAGAATGCGAGCTGACTGAGGTAAAGTTTAACTTGAGGAATGACCAACAACAGCCAAACAGTACAGGAAAGAAACTCCTGGATGTCCCAAGAGGGCTGCGGTTTGCTCTCGATACATGCCCTGACCAATCAACAGGTGTACGGAATGTTCCTTGTTATGACCAGGAGCGGGATTCCACTCCCAGAGTTGCTCTTGGATCCTATTTTTCCACTAGGGCCAGGAGAATATTCTCCTGACCGTGCCCAAATAACTACCCCACGAGGGTGAGACCCCTCCTTTTGCTACACTCAGGGCCCAACTGACAGGGACCTGGACAAAATTGGCCACAATATAACTCGATTCGAGCCAATACCTGGTTGCTCTAATGATTTCAGTACATATGTGAATGACATGGAGTTCTACCTGCGAAAATTTCCCCAAGTTACGGTAGACGACGGCTTTATTTAATCCGAGTGACCACAAACCAAGATGTTAGTAGTTTCATCATGTGCCAGCCAGACCATATCCTTGGAAACTACTATCTACTGTGTAAGGCATTGGAGGAGGAGTTCTCCAATCCTCTCACGCAGACAGGACTGGCCACGGCTCTGTTAGTCAAACAGGGTAGGCAGAAGTCCGCACAGGTCTATTATCATCGTTTGCGCCAAGCCTATTTTGGTTTCAACAATCAACCAGGTATGGAGGACGATTTGAACTTCAAATCATTGTTTGTCTAAAACCTCCATCCTACCACAAGCTACTATCTAGGCTTCTCAGCCTGCCCACGCACATTAAACAGTAGAGAATTGTGCGAGTTACCACTAGCGGGTAGACCCTCCTAGCATGTTAAGTATCGATACCACCTTTTTACCTTTAGAGCTGGAAGAAGCCTCGGGACTGGAACCAACCAATCCAGCTCAGGACTCCAACCAAGCCCATGGCCCGAACAAGGGACAGGGAATCTCTCGGTCCCCACAAAACCATCAGAGCCACAGGTATCCTAAACAACAGTGGTCAGATCATAATCAAGATCGTGTGAACTCGGAGCGTCCTCCAAGGTATCGCCACGATCAGTCTCCTCCCGATCAACGCAAAAACCACCAGGTCTGAGAGAACCAAGGGCATGTTGGACATGCCTCACAGTACAATCGTCCCTGGGGTAACCCAAGGCAACCTTCATTTCCTCAGGATACTACTGAGAAGAAGGTTAGGGCTAACCCCAATCCAAGAAAAAGGCTACAGTAAAAAGAGTAGGACAGAAAACAAATCCAAAATGGTCAAACTCAGTCAGGAAGACTTAGCAGCCCTTAAGAGAGTGATAGATAATCTGTGCCAAGTTGATAGTCAGGAAGCAGATCTGTTCTCCCTCACCTCTGCTCCCCCTGAATCACCTGTCCAGCCTTTATGCCATCTTGAAAAAAAGAGGATTGCTCCTCCAGGTCTGATGGGAATAAACCTGCAGTACCAGGTCCCAAACAGACCCCTGTCATGCAGGTGGACATACCTGATCAGCCACCACAGGAGGGTGAGAAACCGATTCCCCCTAGTGCTGTGTTAGTATTACAGTTAGACCCCAAGGGAAACTGTCCTCAGAAGGATGCTCCAGCCATCCCCGAAGAGCCGTCTTTTTACAAATTCCTCGGTCACTTAATTGAGAAGGGGGAGGCACGAAAATGTTACATTTCCACCACTCTCAAGCATGACGTTACACATGATGCGCTCTTAGACATGGTAGCCGACATCACCTTAATGTCAGCTCCCCTTTTCAATCGGGTGAGGGCTACAGCCCGCCAAACTAACCGGGAACTGCAGTTACACACTTGCAACCATACCCTCAACCATACCCTCACACTGGCATTACCATACGGTCAATGGCCCTGGTCCACCTCACTACTGGAGCGATGAGTGTGGTTCACCCGATACATGTGTCCCCGCTTGAAACTGTCCAGCTTCTCCTTGGAAAAGACCTCCTAAACCGATTCGAACCCTTAATTGACTTTAAACATTTAAAAATTTGGACCCAGGTCCGCGAACCTCTGCCCATCTCTTACCCACTCGATGAGGGGTCGCAATGTCACGTACTCAGAACTACTAGTCCTACACCCAACAGCTCCTTGAGCGTACAGGGTACGATTGATGATGATGAACAATGGGAGCTGACTGACCTTCCGTCAGAGCCTTCCTGGCCCCCAGGCGAACTACTGGAACAATAAGACACCTTCTTGTGTTCTCTGACCAAGCCCGATACTGCAAATGAGTACTGTCCACAGATTGTGAATGGTCTCCTGCTAGAGGACGCCAGTGTCCAGAATGCGGTCCTGGCACTGTGGGCTGACAAATCAGTCAAGAACTCTTTGACACTATCAAAGGCCAACACTGACCTTCGCTTTGCAAAAAGTTCTTGTCGGTTTACCCTTGACCCGGTACCGCATGTGACCAAAACTCCTGATGGCATCTGTGCATTAAAAGTTCACTGGAACTACTGGACAGCCCTGGACAAATTATGACTCAGGGACCTCAACCTTTTTAAAGACATATTCTTAATAGTAGTATTAACTTTTGTTGGAAATAGATTACCTCTGCAATTAGAAAACACATGAGAACTGCTTCATAATGAGTCCAAACACCCACACCCACACACACCCTGTCTCTTTCCTACAAGGAATCTGATCAGGGATATTTTTCATACACCTATATATAATCATATATATGCATGTCGTTGATTTCTCATGTATTTTCATGTCTATTTGGTTCATGTCTTTAGTATAATGACCATTCCATACTCAATATGGTCCAGTTTTGTGTCGTAGTTAGGAAAATATTAGTATATAATACCTCTTCTATCGATCGGCTAGTAATTTAATACCTATTTACACTTATAGAGGACCAGAAATGCAAGTTGTTATTAAGAATGTATTGTATTCTACATCTGGTATTAATCGTATCATTATTTGTGTGAGGAACAGCAAATGTATGTGCTGTAGTTTAGAATGCCTTAATTATGTCCTAGTTTGTAGATTCGAGGTGCTCTTGACAATCGGAACCTCGTACCTGAACTCCCTCAACTAAACTTGTAACTTTGAAGATTTTTGTTCTTATGTGATAGACTTAGACATCCTAGATATGCAAAAATATATGAATCCAAAGTTACAGCCTCTGTATCGGTGCATACCAACATATGGTGAAAATAAAGGATGTGCCCAACGAGAGGAGGGACTTGATACCGAGTCAACTTCTCATTGGCCGATCCAGGGCAAAACCCCTGCCTCACGCCCCTGATCGCTTATGTCAGAGCCTGTACAAAACTTTTGCTCAAGCTAGCAGCGGCATTCTTGTTCCTTTGTTTAAGTTTTTTTCTTTCTTTGTAGAGTTTTTTCTTTGTTTTAAGCGTTCTGGAGTTTTGGTTTTTTGAGTTTACGCTACACTCTAACGGTTCAGAGACTGAGCTACGAGACGCTAACTGCTCTTCTACAGAGCTAGTGTTCTCCCATATGGAGCTGACATGCACAAATTCAAAATTACTAGACGCTATCAGCTCCAGTATTGAGCTAGCGTGTTCAGACACAGGACTACGGGACACTATCGGCTCAACTACAGAGCTAGTGTGTTCAGACACAAGACTACAGGACGCTATTTCTCTCAAGTACGGAGCTAGCGTGTTCAGACACAGGACTACGGGGCAAGGGCCTGTACCTTGCCAACCCCTTCCGGCTGCTGGCAAGCTGGGTATCCCGCAAATGACGAGCGAAAAATGGGCCCCAACTGGTTGACTCGTGGACTTCTGCTCGTAGCCAGCAGAGAGACCAAACCTGTCCCATAGCTCGATAAAGAGCTGGTCGCAGGTCCCCAATATTAACCGGAACCAGTTAACGGATGCCCAGTCAAGCGCTTTGCACATGAGCCGCCAGTTCACAAACATGAAACACTCGTATTCATCACAGTGAGGGAACAGATGCAAGTAGACTTAGCACTGGCGGAAAAATTCTCCGCATAGATGGAGATTACTGTCAGATTTTTTTCGCCAGTTCAGCCACGCGGGCGATTACCTGCCGTCTCCATTGTTTGGTGGGGGATTCTGTCACGGAGGGTCCTAACCGAAGGTACGGAGACGAGTGCAGGTTCAACAATAATGACCATGTTTATTCCTTTGCCCAGACGAGCCACAGTACACACAAAAGCAGGCTGCGACCTGACTCAGCAAACCTATACAGGCTTTTACGCGACTCAGCAAATATAAACGGGCCTTAGCGTGACTCAGCAAACATATACATTTTTTAACGTGACTCAGCAAACATATACAGGCTTTAGCGCGATTCAGCAAACATATACGGGCTTACCGCATGACAAAACATAATGTCCTTAAATGAAACAGACACGGATCACCGAAGCGGAGGCCTTCCACCGAAACGCCGCAACAGTCCTCCACGCCATTCTACAGCTAAGGCCCTGCTTAAATACAGTGCATCTCCACTTAGTCCGTTAGGTTAGGTGTTAGGTTAATTGACTAGGCTAAATTGGCAGTGAATTGAGTGTATATAGTGTATATGACTAGTCTTGATGAAACCTCTCAAAAGTACTTTCATGACATGTACTGTTCTCTCTGGCTGTTGCTGTGGTGCAGCATGTTTTACACATGAGTGTAATGATTGAGAAGCAGTTTGACAATTGGTGGTGTGCAGGTTGTGTGTCCCACCTTCTTGCATGGAACTGATCGATCAATCAATTCCATGCAAGACGGTGGGACCTAAATATTAGAGTCAAAGCAATGCCAAGACTCACATATTGTACAGTGGCTGTAGAAAGCAAACATCAACATGAAAGCCAAGTCTAATACTGGATATTGTGGGCAATTTATACATCTCAGACACATTTTTATGTAACAGAAAGACTGCATGTCAGAGAAAATGAGGATGTATGTTCTCCTTACATACAGTGGTGCTTGAAAGTTTGTGAACCCTTTAGAATTTTCTATATTTCTGCATAAATGTGACCTAAAACATCAAATTTTCACATAAGTCCTAAAAGTAGATAAAGAGAACCCAGTTAAACAAATGAGACAAAAATATTATACTTGGTCATTTATTTATTGAGGAAAATGATCCAATATTACATATTAGTGAATGGAAAAAGTATGTTAACCTCTAGGAATTAGCAGTTAATTTGAAGGTGAAATTAGAGTCAGGTGTTTTCAATCAATGGGATGACAATCAGGTGTGAGTGGGCACCCTGTTTTATTTAAGTAACAGGGATCTATCAAAGTGTGCTCTTCACAAAACATGTTTGTTCACTCAAGCTGCTTTCGTCATCAGCTCCAGCTGCATCATACCCGGGCCACTTAATGCCGATGTGCATATTTCACATTTTATTCGAACTATGACTCCATGACTTTAGTTTCGTTCTTAGATTTATCATCTACGCCGCCCAAGGAGGTTGGGTCCCTTTTTGAGTCTTGGTCCTCCCAAGGTTTCTTCCTATAACACTCAGGGAGTTTTTTCTTGCCACTGTCACCCTCGGCTTGCTCAATTTGGGATTGGATGTAGTTATTAGGAGATAATCTAAACTTGTAAAGTTGCTTTGAGACAATGCTCCATTGTAAAAAGCGCTATATAAATAGATCTGACTTGACTTGACTATTTTACTGCATCTGGGCCAGGACGGCTTGCCATCATTGATGGAACAATGAATTCTGAATTATATCAGAGAATTCTAAAGGAAAATGTCAAGACATCTGTCTATGAACTGAATCTGAAAAGAAGGTGGGTCATGCAGCAAGACAACAACCCTAAGCACACAAGTCGTTCTACCAAAGACTGATTAAAGAAGAATAAAGTTAATGTTTTGGAATAGCCAAGTCAAAGTCCTGACCTTAATCCAATCGAAATGTTGTGGACAGACCTGAAGCGAGCAGTTAATGTGAGGAAATCCACCAACATCCTGCTGTTCTGTATGGAGGAATGGGCTAAAATTCCACCAAGCTGGTGTGAAGGACTGATCAACAGTTACAGGAAATGTTTAGTTGCACAGGGGGGATTACACCAGATACTGAAAGCAAAGGTTCACATACTTTTGTTACTCACTAATATGTAATATTGGATCATTTTCCTCAGTAAATAAATGACCATGTATAATATTTTGTCTCACTTGTTTAACTGGGTTATCTTTATCTACCTTTAGAACTTTCAAGCATCACTGTATGTTATACCAGAAAGGCCCGTATTATTTGTAAAATATACAGTGTACATACTTTAGTGCAGATTTTGAACCTACCAGTCTTCCTTAGAGGAAAATAATTCCTGCAGTCCGGTAGGGAGGGTAGCGCTAACTTGCAAGAGGGTGACATCCCTCCCAGAGGAGGTGAACTCTTCTCCAGAGAGGTGTGATGGGATGTCCTGAAAAAAGGAGACCCTACAGTCATAAGTCTCTCGAATGTCAGGTGGCTGATCCTGTGCTAGATTAGGTATTATGTATAAGTGCACTTCAGTATGTACACCATGCTAGTACCAGGTTGGACCCCTTTTGCCTTCAGAACTGCCTTAATTCATCGTGGCATAGATTTAACAAGGTGCTGGAAACATTGCTCAGACATTTTGGTCTATGCTGACATAACAGAATAATGCAGTTGTCACAGATTTGTTGGCTACACATCCATGATGTGAATCTCCCATTCCACCCCGCCATCAAGGTGCTGTATTGGATTGAGATCTGAAACTCTGCCTGGATTCTGACATGAAAGTGTGCATATGCACAAAACCAGGAAATGGCCTGAAAAAAAAGAGGTCAATAAAACATTGCGTACGCACACCTGTACGCCTTTTCCTCTTTATAAATCACGACCTTCTTCAAAATGTGCATAGGTGAACGAGCCTTTACCACCCACAATTAGCCATATATGGATATGCAAATTACCACAAGCTTCTTGCTCCACCTTCTTCCTGTCCACAATTAGCCATATATGGATATGCAAAGTGCCTCATGCATATTTAAATAGAGCATGTCCCATTCATTTCTGATTGAGATAGTGTTGACAATAGAGGAACGACTAGCAAAACATAAAAATTTTGAAGAAGGTGAGGTGGAAATTCTTGTTTTGGATATCGAGGCAAGAAAAAATGTGTAGTTGTAGGCATCGGTAGTGACATCAATAACAAATGCAAGTATGTTGTGTGGCAACATGTAATGTCAATTCCACAAGCCACACTGTTGCAGAATAAAAAAGTGGTCAGACCTAAAAACCGATGCAAAGAAACGAATTGCTTCACAGGCAGAGTGTAACTGTAACTGGTTAAGTAAACCTCATACCATCACCTTCACTTCCTGCGAGAATGGCTTCAGTAGAAGTAAGTGGCGCAGTGTGTTTTGCCTTCAGTGGAGGTTGCGTTCTGAGATACTGGGTTACAAACATATATAGTTTATGCTTGTAACCCATACATATATAAATAAACTATATACAAACGTAAACTATGTTTACAATAGTGCTTGAAAGTTTGTGAACCCTTTAGAATTTTCTATATTTCTGAATAAATATGACCTAAAACCTCATCAAATTTTCACACCTTTCCTAAAAGTAGATAAAGAGAACCCCAACTAAACAAGTGACACAAAATTATTATACTTGGTCATTTATTTATTGAGTTATTATACAATTATCCAATATTACATATTAGTGAATGGAAAAAGTATGTGAACCTCTAGGAAGTAGCAGTTAATTTGAAGGTGAAATTAGAGTCAGGTGTTTTCAATCAATAGGATGACAATCAGGTGTGAGTGGGCACCCTGTTTTATTTAAAGAACAGGGATCTATCAAAGTCTGGTCTTCACAACACATGTTTGTGGAAGTGTATCATGGCTTGAATAAAAGAGATTTCTGAGGACCTCAGAATAAGAGTTGTTGACGCTCATCAGGCTGGAGAAGGTTACAAAACCATCTCTAAAGAGTTTGGACTTCACCAACACACAGTCAGACAGATTGTGTACAAATTGAGGAAATTCAACACCATTGTTACCCTCCCCAGGATTGGTTTACCAACAAAGATCACTCCAAGAATAGTTGGCAGCGTCACAAAGAGTGATTTGTGGACGGATGAGACCAAGATAGAAGTTTTTGATTTCAAAGAAACGCGTTATGTGTGGAGAAAGGAAAACACTGCATTCCAGCATAAGAACCTTATCCCATCTGTGAAACATGGTGGTGGTAGTATCTTGGTTTGGGCCTGTTTTGCGGCATCTGGGCCAGGACATCAATGATGGAACGATGAATTCTGAATTATATCAGAGAATTCTAAAGGAAAATGTCAAGACATCTGTCCATGAACTGAATCTCAAGAGAAGGTCGGACATGCAGCAAGACAACCACCCTAAGCACACAAGTTATTCTACCAAAGATTGATTAAAGAAGAATATAGTTAATGTTTTGGAATGACCAAGTAAAAGTCCTGACCTTAAACCAATCTAAATCTTGGAGCGAGCAGTTAATGTGAGGTAATTCCACCAAGCTGGTGTGCATGACTGATCAACCATACAGGGAACGTTTAGTTGCATTTATTGCTGCACAGGGGGATCACACCAGATACTGAAAGCAAAGGTTCACATACTTTTGCCACTCACTAATATGTGATATTGGATCATTTTCCTCAATAAATAAATGACCAAGTATAATATTTTTGTCTCATTTGTTTAACTGGGTTCTCTTTATCTACCTCTAGAACCACTCAAGCTGCTTCCATCATCAGCTCCAGCCCTGCCATACCTGGGCCACCAGAGGGCAGTAATTCTCTGCCTCCTTCGGTTATCTGGCTATGAAGTGCCACCAAGGACTTTCCTGCTTAAACTCAGGATCCTGGAGTGACTCTGTGTATCGGACTACATAGAGTAATGTCGATGTGCATATTTTACATTTTACTTGAACTATGACTCCATGACTTATTAGTTTAGATAAATTAGTTTAATTCTTACATTTATCATCTACTCCGCCCAAGGAGGTTGGGTCCCTTTTTGAGTCTTGTTCCTCCCAAGGTTTCTTCTTCATAACACTCAGGGAGTTTTTTCTTGCCACTGTCGCCCTAGGCTTGGTCAGTTTGGGATTGGACATAGATACAGTGCCTTGCAAAAGTATTCGGCCCCCTTGAACTTTTTAACCTTTTGCCACATTTCAGGCTTCAAACATAAAGATATGAAATTCAAATTTTTTGTAAAGAATCAACAAGTGGGACACAATCGTGAAGTGGAACGAAATTTATTGGATATTTTAAACTATTTTTAGAAATAAAAAACTGAAAAGTGGGGCGTGCAAAAGTATTCGGCCCCTTTACTTTCAGTGCAGCAAACTCACTCCAGAAGTTCAGTGAGGATCTCTGAATGATCCAATGTTGACCTAAATGACTGATGATGATAAATAGAATCCACCTGTGTGTCAAGTCTCCGTATAAATGCACATGCTCTGTGATAGTCTCAGAGTTCTGTTTAAAGTGCAGAGAGCATCATGAAGACCAAGGAACACACCAGACAGGTTCGAGGATACTGTTGTGGAGAAGTTTAAAGCCGGATTTGGATACAAAAAGATTTCCAAAGCTTTTAACATCTCAAGGAGTGCTGTGCAAGCAATCATATTGAAATGGAAGGAGTATCAGACCACTGCAAATCTACCAAGACCCGGCCGTCCCTCTAAACCTTCAGCTCAAACAAGGAGAAGACTGATCAGAGATGCAGTCAAGAGGCCCATCAACACTCTGGATGAACTGCAGAGATCTACAGCTGAGGTGGGAGACTCTGTCCATAGGATCACTGCACATTGTACACTGCACAAATCTGGCCTTTATGGAAGAGTGGCAAGAAGAAAGCCATTTCTCAAAAATATCCATAAAAAGTTTGCCACAAGCCATCTGGGAGACACACCAAACATGTGGAGGAAGGTGCTCTGGTCAGACGAACTTTTTGGTCACAATGCAAAATGTTATGTTTGGCGTAAAAGCAGCACAGCTCATCACCCTGAACGCACTGTCAAACATGGTGGTGGAAGCATCATGGTTTGGGCCTGCTTTTCTTCAGCAGGGACAGGGAAGATGGTTAAAATTGATGGGAAGATGGATGGAGCCAAATACAGGACTATTCTGGAAGAAAACCTGTTGGAATCTGCAAAAGACCTGAGACTGGGACGGAGATTTATCTTCCAACAAGACAATTATCCAAAGCATAAAGCAAAATCTACAATGGAATGGTTCACAAATAAACGTATCCAGGTGTTAGAATGGCCAAGTCAAAGTCCAGACCTGAATCCAATCGAGAATTTGTGGAAAGACCTGAAAACTGCTGTTCACAAACGCTCTCCATCCGCTCTCCATCCAACCTCACTGAGCTCGAGCTGTTTTGCAAGGAAGAATGGGCAAAAATGTCATTCTCTCGATTGAACAAAACTTATAGAGACATACCCCAAGCGACTTGCAGCTGTAATCACAGCAAAAGATGGCGCTACAAAGTATTAACGCAAGGGGGCCGAATAATTTTGCATGCCCCACTTTTCAGTTTTTTATTTCTAAAAAAAGTTTAAAATATCCAATAAAGTTCGTTCCACTTCACAATTGTGTCCCATTTGTTGTTGATTCTTCACAAAAAATTACAATTTCATATCTTTATGTTTAAAGCCTGAAATGTGGCAAAAGGTTCAAAAGTTCATGGGGGCTGAATACTTTTGCAAGGCACTGTATTAGGAGATAATGTAAAATTCTAAAGTTGCTTTGAGACAATGCTCCATTGTAAAAAGTGCTATATAAACTAGAAAGTGCAGTTCCTGCAGAAACTGCGAGTGAGTTGCAGCGGTGCGTGCCCCGTGCATCAGGGACCGAGTATGTAGGTCGAAAGCTGACTGTAGTCATTGTAGCCACCTCAGGGTATGACATGTTATCTCAGATTGGACCCGGGACCAAGCCTGCCAAATTTCGTGGCCCAAAGTCAATAACTGAGTGAGTTACCGTCATTGGCCCCGCTAGAGGCCCCAGTGCCCAGCCATGGTCCTCAGCGGCCCCATGGGCATCACAGGTCACGTCAGATTGCACCTGGGACCAAGCCTGCCGAATTTTGTGGCCGTAGGTCAAAAACTGACTGAGTTACTGTCATTGGCCCACCAGGGGCCCCAGTGCCCTGCTGGGGTCCACAGGGGCCCCATGGGCATGACATGTCACCTCAGATTTCACCCGGGACCAAGCCTACCAAATTTTGTGGCAGTAGGTGTAAAACTGATTGAGTTCTACTCATTGGCTTGCCAGGGGCCCCGGTGCCCTACCGAGGTCCACAGGGGCCCCATGGGCATCACATGTCACCTCAGGTTTCACCCTGGACAAAGCCTGCCAAATTTTGTGGCCGTAGGTTGAAAACTGACTGCGTTACGTTAATTGGCCCGCCAGGGGCCCCAGTGCCCAGCCGAGGTCCACAGGGGCCCCTTGGGCATCACAAGTCACCTCAGATAGCATTCGGGACCAAGCTTGCCGAATTTCGTAGTCATAGGTCAATAACTGACTGAGTTACTGTCATTGGCCCGCAAGGGGCCCCAGTACCCAGTCGGGGTCGACAGGGGTCCCATGGGCATCACGTCACCTCATATTGCACCCGGGACTAAGTCTGCCAAATTTCATGGCTGCAGGGTGAAAACTCTTCTGCCAGGTACCTCTGTGCCCTCTGTGGTACTATGCAAACAATGGACCTAATAATCAACGAAACGCGCACAGGACTGAAATGCGCTGCTGCTTTGGAATGTACAGTTGTTGTTGTTGCTTGATTTAAAGTCATTTTGTGCTGTCGTTTCTGATTCTTCGCTCTCATATTAAAGATAGTGCTGTCACTCCATAGTTATGGGTGTAATTTCGCTCCGAAAGTGCTCGTCTGTTTGAATGAGAGCAGCTGTGAGTCTGTGGGCGTGGCCTGCGAGTGTGTGTGAGAGAGGGGAGCCAGAGCGTCTGTCCTCAGCCATGTTTAATGTAAACTCTCTGTGTCAGACCTGTCAAACAAACGGTCATAACTCCAAAAATATTTAACCTATCGCTTATCTGAAAAGCTTGCTGATCGCTATGACCTAAAAAACGTGTGGTGAGAAAATGACCGAGTTATGACAAGTTAAAAACGACATGAAAATGAAAGTGAATGGGAGCCTTATCACTACGTAGTCCCGAACAAATCGTCATGTTAGTTTACCCAGTTTGTTCGCCTGCGTCAGCTTTCCCGGGCCATCTATGGGTAAGTGGCGCCACCTGGAGTCCTGCCTATATAAACACACCGTATGGACTCTGTGGTGCCACTGTCTACGCTCTCAGTCACGTGACACAAGTCTCACGTGACTTTTCGGTGCACCTGGCATTTTTGAAGGCACAGATGCGTTCGCTGCTGCACTCCGGCTTTCTGACGGCGCGTTTCCATTTCTTTTGTTTATCATTCGTTTTTTTGTTAGGGATAAAGGTAGTGTAAGAATAATTATTCTTCGTATAGTCTTATAGTCTGTCCGCTTATAACCCTTTGCTGACTAGTGGAAAAATCATGGACAATGTTGAACTTGTTACTTGTACAGAATGTTCTGTTTTGCCAAATCGCATGCCCTCTTTATCCTATGTACTAAATGTTGAAATAACATAACTGCCAGCACATGATGCTCCCCCGCTTGACCTCGCTGATAGCTACCTCTCTTTCTTTTTTGGCTCTGGTATGAACAAAGTACTCTTTTGCAGGGGGCCTCCCCTTCTTTTTCCCTCCTTCGGAATGTTTAAAAGAACCATGCATCTTATGTGTATCGAGCTCTTTGAATAAACCCGCTGCTGCTATAGCTTGGTTGTGGTTTCTTCACTGACCTCCCAGCGCTGACCGGACGGGATCTGCACAGGGGAGTCAGATAGGACGAGGCTCGAATAACTATCTAACAGGTAGTCTGGGGGAATCAAGTCCCTCAGACGGAAGGCTGCTAGGAGGCAGGCCGGTAAGTTAGGGCCCCTAGATAGGGTAAGTTCTTTTGTTCATTTATATTTTGGTTATTTGTCGAGTTGCTCCAGCAGCTTTTAAGCCTTTATTCCAGCCGTTTCTCTCACGCACCGTTACCCCTCCTCGCCACGATCCGGAACTTTTATTCCCCGATCGTGTTTGAAGAGGACGCAGTGTTAATTAACCACGTCCTCTTCGTTTCCTGCAACCGTGCCACGCCCCCGCGGCCGCGTTTAAACCGTGGTGGAGCTGCACATGTTCACGGAAGCTCCGTTCGGGTTGCTGCGTGCTGCGCATGCGCAGACCCGGCGCTTTTATTGCGCAACGGAGGCACGTCGTAGGCGTGCTGTGAATTGAAGTACCTCACGCTTACAGCGTGCAGTTTCGTTTATTTAGTTTTATTTACATATCGTATCTTTTATTCAGTCTCTTTGGTTATTCATTCATTTGTATTCTTTTATTTCAGTTTATTTATTTAACATTATTTCAGTTCATTAATACCATCTGGAGCTAACTGCTATTGGGTCCCAAACCATTCTTATTTAGTTTTGACGGTTCGCCAGTGTTTTAATATGGCGAACCGTAACAAACTCGAAAAATAATTTCTTGATCAACAAAATATTTGGATGTGTCATGAAGAGAAAGTATCTCTACCATTTGAAGTTTAAAAGTAGTTTCTAGGTTTTTTACACACATTTGTTCCGCGAAAAAGTGACTGAATGTCGTTATGTGCAATGTCAGTTTCAAGCGATTTTGTACCTCTCAAACAAATGGTCATAACTCGAAAAATATGTAACCAAGCAATTATCTGAAGAGTTTGTGTGACAGAGGACCCCTTGGTGATAGCATATAAGACGGTGTAAATTGACGAAAAAGTTTCAAAGTTATGACAAGTTAAACAGAAATGAAAGTTTTGAAAAAGCCGACTCGCAGTTCCCAAAATTTACAAGGCTGTCAATGAGGGAAGTTTTACTCCCTAGTCCCGAACAAATCGTCATAACTCGAAAAATAATATTTTGATGAATTATGAAGGGGAAGTATCTCTACCATTAGTAGTTTAAATGGAGTTTGTAAGTGAAGGCATCAGGGTTTTAGACACGTTTGTTCAGTGAGAAAGTGCATTAATCGCTGTTCACTCAAGGCTAGAGTGTGCACTCTAGCTAGTGGCATAGAGAGTGAATGGAGTGATTTTTAAAGAGTGATAGAAAGTGTAAAAAGAGTGCAATCTGTGTGAAACTTGACCTAAGGGGTGATGGTGAACCCAGCTCGGACCATGCCGAGTTGTTTTGGAGCTCAAAAATTGACTGAGTTACGGCAGTTTTAGGAAAAATCCCATTCAAGTGAATGGGACTTTTTTCGCACAAATGGGAGTGTAGCGTGCAAATGCAACAACATTTGTCTTAGCTATCAACAAGCACACTTCTCCGGAACATGCTGGAAGTTTTGGTGTTTGTCCCGTGTCGATATCTCGAAAACTGTAGGAGGAGAAACGCACACAAAAACAGGGGAAATAATAACTAGAAGGTGCAGTTCCTGCAGAAACTGCGAGTGTGTTGCGGCAGTGCGTCCCCCTGCGACGTGCATCAGTGACCGAGTATGTAGGACGAAAGCCGTCTGTAGTCATTGTAGTCACCTCAGGGTGCACACGGGACCAAGCCTGCTGAACTACAAAACGTTGGGTCTAAAACTGACTGACATACATTCAATGGCCTTGCAGAGGCCCCAAAGACCTGTTGGGGACCTCAAGGACAGCAAAAGCATGACATGGCACCTCAGATTGCATCCGGTATCAAGCCTGTTGAATTTTGTGGCTGAAGGTCGATAACTGACTGAGTTACGGTCATTGGCCCACCAGGGGCCCCAGTGAACTTCTGAGGTCCACAGGGGCCCCATGGGCATGACATGTCACCTCAGATAGCACCCTGCACCAAGCCTGGCAAATTTCGTGGTCATAAATCAACAGCTGACTGAGTTATGGTCATTAGCCTGCCAAGGGCCCCAGTGCTTTGCCAAGGTCCACAGGGGCCCCATGGCCATCACATGTCTCTTCAGATTTCAAATGGGACCAAGTCTGCCAAAGTTTGTGGCTGTAGGTCAAAAACTGACTGAGTTACTGGCATTGGCCCATAAGGGGCCCCAGTACCCAGCCAGGGTCCACAGAAGCCCCATGGGCATCACATTTCATCTCAGAATTCACCCGGGATCAAGCCTGCCGAATTTCGTGTCCGTAGGTCGAAAACTGACAGAGTCACTACCATTGGCCCACCAGGGGCCCCAGTGCCCAGCCAGGGTCCACAGGAGCCCCATGGACATCACATATCACCTCAGATAGCACCAAGGACCAAGCCTGCCGAATTTCATGGTCATAGGTTAATGACTGACTAAATTATGGTCATTGGCCCGCCAGGAGACCCAGTGCCCAGTCGGGGTCCAGAAGGGCCCCATGGGCATCACATCTCACCTCAGATTGCACCCAGCATCAAGTCTGCCAAATTTGTGGCCATAGGTGGAAAATTGATTGAGATCTGGTCATTGGCTTGCCAGGGGCCCCAGTGCCCTGCCAGGGTCCACAGGGGCCCCACGGGCATCATATGTCACCTCAGATTGCACCCGTGATTAACCCTGCCAAATTTCATGGCCATAGGTCAATAACTGACTCAGTTATGGTCATTGGCCCGCCAGGGGCCCCAGTGCCCAGCCGGGGTTCTCTGGGGCCTTATGGGCATGACATGTCACCTCAGATTGCACCCGGGACCAAGCCTGCTAAATTTTGTGGCAATAGGTTAAAAACTGACTGAGTTACTGTCATTGGCCCGCAAGGGGCCCCAGTACCCAGCCAGGGTCCACAGGGTCCCGTGGGCATCACATGTCACCTTAGATTGCACCCGGGACCAAGCCTGCCAAATTTAATCGCTGTAGGGCGACAACTGTCCTGCCAGGTACCTCTGTGCCCTCTGTGGTACTATGCAAGCAATGTAACTTCGTACTCCAGACTTAAGAAGTATGCAAGTCCGAAGTTGGCGTACTTGGTATTGCAAAACGACCGTAGTGTCATCTTTACTGCATTAAAAATGAATGTCGATAAATTATTCTTTTATGCCGATTTAGTAAAGCCATGTAGTAATTGTAATGTAATGCGATTTACATAAGAGCTGTCTGGCCCTTTAAGAGTGTAGGAGGGAGCTAGTGTGTAGTGAACAGTACTGAATTGACCGGTTTTGGCTGTGCCGGCCATGTTTTACTCTGTGCTCGTGTGGATTACAAGTGATGTTTATCCCGACTTAAAGGTTTGGACTGTTTAATTAATTACAGTATTTTACAGTAATGATCAAGCCTTCTTATGAAACATATTGATGCAAATCTAAGTTCAAAGAATCCGTTTTTCATTGCGATCTGCTCTCCGTGTGTGGGCGTGGCCTGCATGTGTGTTTGAATCGAGCAGAACGGAGCCCCATCTGTGGTCTGCCTTCTTGCATTTCAGAGGTGTCGAACAAACGCTCATAACTGGAGAAGTAATTTGTTGAACGACGATGGAGTTTCTATGGAGTTTCTAGGTGAAAGTATAATGAGTTTACACACATTTGTTTCGCGTAAACAGTGACAGAAAGACCGTATAGAGAGTGACTTTCAAGCGATTTTGCACCTCTCAAACAAATGGTCATAACTGAAAAAATATGTAACCACTCAATTATCTGAAAAGTTTGTGTGAGAGAGGACCCCTTGCAGATCGCTACGATATAAGATGATGTGGATTGACGAAAAAGCCTCAAGGTTATGACAGATTAAACACAAATGAAACTTTGAAAAATGGCGCCTCGCCGTTCCCAAATTTAACATGGCTGTGAATGAGGAAGTTTCAGTCCCTACTCTCGAACAAATCGTCATAAGTCGAAAAATAATTTGTTTAGCGATGCCATCTTTGGATGATTTATGGAGGGGAAGTATCTCTACCATTTGCAGTTTAAATGGAGTTTCTAGGTGAAAGTATTAGGGTTTTAGACACGTTTGTTCAGTGAAAAAGTGAATTACTGAAATCTAGAGTGCACACTCTAGCGTCTGCCGTATTCAATGAATGGAGTGATTTTTAAAGAGTGATAGAAAGTGATCAAAGAGTGTTATCTGTCCGAAACTTGAGATGATGCGTCTCGGTCAGCCCTGGTCCGACCATGCCGAGTTTGGTGTTTGTAGCTCCAAACCGAGTTACGGCAGTTTTTAAAAAAATCCCATTCAAGTGAGTGGGACTTTTTTTCGCACAGATGCGAGAGTAGCGTGCGAATGCAAGAACATTTCTTTTAGCTATCAACAAGCACACTTCTCCGGAACATGCCGGACGTTTTGGTGTTTGTCCCATGTCGATATCTCGAAACCTGTAGGAGGAGATACGAACCGAAAAACAGGTGAAATAATAATAATAACTAGAAAGTGCAGTTCCTGCAGAAACTGCGAGTGTGTTGCGACGGTGCGTTACCCTGTGACATGCATCATGTAGTTCGAAAGCTGACTGTAGTCAGTGTAGTCACCTCAGGGTATGACATGTTACCTCAGATTGCACCTGGGACCAAGCCTGCCAAATCTCGTGATCATAAATCAATAACTGACTGAGTCACGGTCATTGCCCTGCCGGGGTCCACAGGGGCCCCATGGACATCACATGTCACCTCAGATTTCACCCGGGACCAAGCCTGCCTAATTTTATGGCCGTAGGACGAAAACTGACTGAGTTACGGTCAGTTACATGGGCCTGACATTTCACCTCAGATAGCACGCAGGACCAAGTCTGCCGAATTTCGTGGTCCTAAATCAATAACTGACTGACTTA
>JAJAGP010001466.1:69488-98592 GCA_025084515.1 Ancistrus triradiatus
AACTGTAGGAGGAGATGCGAACCGAAAATCAGGTGAAATAATAATAATAATAATAATAATAATAATAAAAATAATATTTGGAAGAACAATAGTGTGTTGCTTGCGCAACACACTAATAATAATAATACGAAGAACAAATAGTGTGTCGCTTGCGCGACACACTAATAATAATAGAAAGAACACTAGTGTGTTGCTTGCGCAACACACTAATAATAATAATAATAATAGGAAGAACAATTAGTGTGTTGCTCGCGCAACACACTAATAATAATAAAAATAATAATAATACGTAGAACACTTAATAAAAATAATAACATTTGGAAGAACAATTAGCTTGCGCGACACACTAATAATAATACGAAGAACAATAGTGTGTTGCTTGCGTAACACACTAATAATAGAAATAATATTTGGAAGAAATATGCTTGTGCGACACACTAATAATAATAGGAAGAACAATAGTGTGTTGCTTGCACAACACACTAATAATAATACGAAGATCAATAGTGTGTTGCTTACGCAACACTAATAAATTTGATTTGACTTGACTCGTGTGAAAATCTGATGATGTTTTAGGTAATATTAATGCAAATATATAGAAAATTCTAAAGAGTTGACAAACTTTCAATCACCACTGTGTGTGTGTGTGTGTGTGTGTGTGTGTGTGTGTGTGTGTGTGTGTGTGTGTGTATATATATATACATATATATACACACACATATGCCACGGATCACCCTGAACTTGTGCTTGCTAAGCCCCTCCTCGCCACCAGGGGGCGATCATGACAGACATTTGTGGTGCTTTGCCGGACTGTGGAGCACCCAAAGGATAATAGGATTGTTTTCAGGTGCTGGAGACTGTGTTTAGGCGGGGTCCTAGCTTTTCCTCTTTGCGGGGCATTTCATGTTCGTGTGTGTGTGTTGATTGAGAGACTTTTGACAGTCCTTTTGACTGACACGGCGTCTCAGTGGACATAGTCCGCCTTTCGTGAATCTTGTCGAGCCTTGTTCGAACGTAACTTATGTTTTGTTTAACGGTGAGCTCATTTATGTTTGTTATATCGCCGTTGAAATGCGTGTATGTTCATTAAGTTGAGTTTGCAGCCCATCTATGAGTCGCGTTTGAGCTTGTGTATGCTCTTAAAGTTGCGTTTGCAGTCCATCTATGTTTCCCAAGTCATGTTTGAGCTTGTGTATGCTCATTAAGTTATCTTTGATAACCAACTGAGCTTCTCTGCTCATATTTCCAAACTGACTCAGTCATGCAGGTACCTTCTCTACAATATCAGGAGAATCCGACCCTACCTCTCCAGAGAAGCCACCCAAATGCTTCTCCAGTCTCTTGTTATAACAATGCTAGATTACTGCAATGCTCTTCTGGCTGGTCTTCCACTGCATACAATCAGACCCCTGCAACTAATTCAGAGTGCAGTGGCTTGTTTTGGTTTTCAATCTACACAAGTTTTCTCATGTCACCACATTGCTGCGTTCACTTCACTGGCTCCCTGTAGCTGCCCGTATCAGATACAAAACCTTGATGCTCACCTACAAAGCCAAAAATGGAACAGCATCATCTTACCTAAAAGCTCTGATCAAACCACATTCTGTACCTCGCACCCTCCGAGATATGAGCTTGGCCCGACTGGATCCTCCACGTAAGATTAAAGGAAAGCAAGCTTCAAGACTCTTCTCCGTCCTGGCACCCAGGTGGTGGAATGAACTTCCACTGGATGTCTGAATGGCTGAGTCTCTTGCTGTCTTCAAGAGCCGACTAATGACTCACCTCTTCACCCAGCACTTAAGTGAATAAAACTGCATATCCTTCTTTAAAAAATAAAAAAGTCTCTACATCAGATACGAGTAGGTTGTATTTGGATTGTGTACTTGAGGTATTGTTTATTTGTACTAATATGAGGTTCTGTCTCCTAGGAAGATTACAAAGCACTTCTGTAAGTCGCTCTAGATAAGGGCATCTGCTAAATGCTGTAAATGTAAATGTAAGTTACGTTTGCAAACCATCTATTTTTCCCGAGTCGAGTTAGAGCTTACATATGTATGTGAAGTAGCGTTTTAAGCTGTCATATGGTTAGTAAGCCATGTTTTTGCTTATGCACAGTTATCAAAGGACTTTAGGCTGCCATTTGTTTGCAGAGTCGTTCCCCGGCCTGCCTTGTGTGTTTACTGTGGCTCGCTTGGGCTACACAAATAAATATGGTGATTATTGTAGAACCGTAATCTTGGTGTCCTTTTTGATCCTCTTCTGTCCTTTGAACCTCACATACGATCTCTCTCTAAGTCGGCCTTTTTCCATCTACGCAATATTGCACGTCTCCATCCGCTGCTATCCCCTAAGGCCGCTGAGGCACTTGTCCATGCCTTTGTGGCCTCTCGGCTGGACTACTGTAACTCCCTCCTTTACGGCCTCCCATCTAAAACTCTCCGACCATTACAGCTTATTCAGAATGCTGCTGCAAGGATTTTAACATCAACAAGGAAAAGTGAACACATCACACCTGTACTTGAGAAACTTCACTGGTTGCCCATCCACCAACGCATCAAATATAAAATCATATTACTAACATTTAAATCATTGCATGGCTTAAGCCCTGCATATTTGTCTGGTCTGCTCGATCACTACACTCCCTCCCGTACTTTACGGTCATCAGATTCCTGTCTATTGGTCACCCGCAGGTTTAGGCTTTCCACAATGGGAGGCAGAGCTTTTAGTGTGGCTGCCCCCCTGCTCTGGAACTCGCTCCCTCTTTCTCTGCGCTCTATCACCTCTCTCTCTCTCTGTTTAAAACTCATCTAAAAACTTATCTTTTCTCTCAGCATTTTCATTCTTCATCTATTACATCTGTGTAATTGTTATTAATGTAAAGCGACCTTGGGTCTTGTGAAAGGCGCTATATAAATGTAAAGTATTATTATTATTATTATTAACCTGCGTACGTCTCCTACCTGCCAGTAGGGTCCCGTCATGACAGAATGCCCTGCCAAACAATGGAGACGGCAGGTTTCCTAGCTTCCTCGTGCCTCCCAGAACACTTTGACGGCAATCCATCCTTTTGCCGGCCATTTATAGACCAGTGTGCTCGATTATTTTGAGAACTTTTTCTTTAGTACTGAGTATGCCAAAATATCTTTTGTTTTTCTTTGCCTCACCGGTAAGGCCCTATGCTGAGCCACCAAGGTTTGGCCGGTGCTCAAGGCTGGAACCGTGGGAGAGTTTTTCAAGTAGCTAGAGTTTTGTTTTGGGACCCCATGGGGTTTTACGGACATCACATCAATGCAGGCTGGCTTGAGCCCGATGCCCATCATCCACCCACAAAAACCTCTGTTTGTCCGTAAGCAACGGGATCCTCATTTCGTTAATTGCAGAAAGGGGTTGGCCAGGTACAGGCCCGTGTCTCGCAGCTCGGTATCGGGCCCACTAGCTCCGTAACTGAGCACGCTGTGCCCGTCAGCTCCGCAAATGAGCAGTTAGCACCTCTTAGCTCAGTACCCGAGTCCGCTAGTGCCGTAGCTGAGCATGCCGCGCCCGTTAGCTTTGTTAACAAACCGTTAGCGCCCCGTTGCTCAGTATCTGAGCAGCCAGCGCCTGATAGTTCTATTATTGAAAGGGTTGACCCCGCTCCTGACTACACTAACTGCGTTTATGAGCACGCTAGCTCCGTAACTGAGCAGTTAGCATGCCGTAGCTCTGGTGAGCCCATAGCTCAGTGCCTGAATTTCTAGAACCTGTTAACCCAGTGGTGAAGCCAGTTAGCTTCGCTTATGAACCTGCTAGTGCCGTAGCTGAGCACACAGCGCCTGTAAGCTCCATAGATGAGCAGTATCTGAGCCGTTAAAGCTCTATCACCCAGTAGCGGAGTCTACTAACGTAGTAACTGAGCATGCCACACCTGTAGATGAGCCGTTAGTGCCCCGTAACTCAGTATTTAAGCAGTTGAAGCTCAATAGCCCGGTATTTGGGTCCGCTAGCTTTGTATCTGAGCACGCCACTCCTGTAAGCTCTGTTGATGAGCCGGTAGTGTCCCATAGCCCAGTTCCAGAGTCGCTAGCGCCCAATAACCCTGTGTTTAAGCATGTTAGCTCTGCGTTTGAACGTGCTAGCTCAGAAATTGAGCTCCGTTAAGGAGCAGTTAAGGCCTCGTAGCTCTGACTCCGAACATGTTAGCCATATACCTGATTCGTTAGCCGTGCATGGTTTTGCTCATGAGCGTGTAGCTCTTTCGAGTCTCGAGTCCGAGCATGCTAAGGCATCTTCCGAGACATCCTTATTCTGAGCTGGTCAGGACATATAGTTCAGTGTCTGCACACCTTAGTTTGGTGTGTGAGAGATTCGTGCTGACATTCGTGCCGACTCCCATGCCACGGACATTTGCGCCGGCTCCTGTGCCCAGGTCGTGGCTCCCATGCAGAGGTCTGTTCCAGTTCCTGTGCCAGTGCCAGGGTCGTTTGCTCCTGCCAGCATCGAGGGCGTCCGTTTAGGTTCCTGTGCCAGCATTGAGGGCATCCACTCGAAAGGCCTTGCCTGAGGCCTTGTGTTCCAGGGAGGCCCTTTGTTTGATGAGGACCACATTTTCAGATATCTCTTTGTTTACCTCGTTCCCCCCCAGGCTCCACCCGGAGAGAAAGCCCCCAGACAGGAGGAAGAGGCCCGAGGGACCCTGCATTAAGGAGCCCTGGCTTTGTCATGGGCTCCTTGGGGGTGGGGGGGAATATGTCATGGATCACCATGAACTTGGGCTTGCTAGGCCCCTTCTCGCCGCCAGGGGGCAATCTGGACAAAGACATTTTGCCGGACTGTGGAGCACCCGAAGGAGAAGCTAGGGCCCTGAATTTTAATTGTTTTCAGGTGCTGGAGACTGTATTTAGGCAGGGTCCAGCTCTCTCTCTTTGCGGGGAATTTCATGTTTGTATGTGTGTTGATCAAGAGATCCTTTTGACTGTCACGGCATCTCGGCGGACGTCCTCTGCCTTTTGTGAATCTTGTCGAGCCTTGTTTGAATGGAACTTATGTTTTGTTAAACGGTGAGCCCATCTATGTTTGTTATATCGTGGTTGAAATGTGTGTATGTTCATTAAGTTGTGTTTGCAGCCCATCTATGTTTCCCGAGTCTTGTTTGAGCTTGTGTATGCTCATTAAGTTACGTTTGCAATCCGTCTATGTTTCCCGAGTTGCGTTAGAGTTTACGAATGTATGTGAAGTCGCGTTTTAAGCTCTCATATGGTTAGTAAGCCGCGTTTGTGCTCGTGCACGATTATGAAAGGGCTTTAGGCTGACATTTGTTTGCAGAGTCATTCCCCGGTCTGTCTTGTATGTTTACTGTGGTGCGCTTGGGTTACACAAATAAATATGGTGATTATTGTAGAACCTGCGTACGTCTCCTACCTGCCAGTAGGGTCAGGTTGTGACTCTAAATATATATATGTATATGTTATATATATATATATATATATATATATATATATATATATATATATATATATATATATATATATATGTATATGTATATATACATATATATATATATATATATATATATATATATATATATATATAATATAGTTTATGTTTGTAACCCAGCATCTGACCAATCATCAATTTGAAAAATCAATCATCACCTGAATGCAACAGCTTTATTCAGTATTGTTGCTGCCCAAGTGCATCCCTGTTTGTGGTGCAGTCATGTCGACATGGAGCAGATTTGTTTCTGACATCTTGTTAAATCTTGACCATTAAGTTTTGAGAGCAAAAGGAGGCCCCTCCAGATTGTATAGTTTAAGAACTGAGCGATACAATTTTCCATGTGTAAAAAGATTTGCAGTTTTACTTTACTTACATGAACCACAGTTTTGAATTTTGGGTAAGTGCATGGTAGGACCCATTGAGTGCTGTGTCCTTTGTAGATTTATTCAGCAAGAACTCCTGCAGCTTCTGCTTAACTTCTGTGCTGGTCATTGCACCTGCAACACAATAGTAATAACAGTAATAATAATAATAATAATCCTGCATCACCGACTCTTCGCTATAAACTTGTAGTGTTAATTGTTATTAACTACACATCTAGCATGACGAATAATTTGAATCACTTAAAGCAGTGTTTCTCAATCCCGGTCCTGAAGTTCTCCCTGCTTTTAGTGCTTTTACAGTTTAAACACACCCACTTTAACTCAGTAGGCTAACGGGCTTGTTAATGAGATTAGTAATTGTATCAGGTGTGTTAGGACCAGGGAAAACACTAAAACATGCAAACCGGTGGGGCTCAAGGACAATGATTGAGAAACACTGACTTAAAGTACAATTGTGGATTAAAACCTCCTCTAAATGTGTTAAAAGTCAAATGAGCCAGTGCTGCCCTCTTCTGGACAATATATTTGCAGCAAAGGTAGAAACAGTTGACTGTACCCTGTGATTGTATTTCCTCGTGGCATTTAGTGTGACTGATTAAGGTTCTTACTTTCTCTTGCTCGATCCTTGCTTCTGAGGACCTGTTGCTGACGCCTTTGTCGCTCCAGTTCTCTTTCCTGGTTTTGCTGCTCCAACTTTCTCTCCTTTTCCACCTGATTCTGATGCTGCTTCACTGCCTTTAGCTCCTGCTGTAACTGAGACACATCAGACATAGCACCTGAGCGCTACAGCGCTATGTCTACATAAGTGATTTGGGGATGCACAGAAACTATTGAATCCTATTGCATCTATGGTAAGATGTTTTATGATCAAGGCATTTTCTCCTCACCTTGAGGTGCTCCTGCAGCTGGACCTGGTGCTGGCGGATCAGGTTCTCATGCTGCTTTTGGAACTCATTTATGAGAAGCTGTTTCTGGATATGCTGCTGCTTCTGAATAAGACGCAGTTCCTGCTGTAGGTGTTGCTTCCATACATTTGGGTCTGAGCCTGGTACCAGGGTACTCCCATCCATCCGTAGATCTAGTGGAGACACAGTCTCCAGGGCCATTGATACCTCAGGTTTAACGTCCACTGTATGAATATTACATGAAAAGAAGGTTGAACGAAGAGACTGATCTACTGATACATAGTAGAATTACACACATGTATATACACACAGAGGGGCAAAAAAGTATTTAGTCAGTCACTGATTGTGCAAGTTCTCCGACTTAGAAAGATGAGAGAGGTCTGTAATTTTCATCATAGGTACACTTCAACTATGAGAGACAAAATGAGAAAAATAAAATCCCGGAAATCACATTGTAGAATTTTTTAAGAATTTAATTGTAAATCATGGTGGAAAATAAGTATTTGGTCACCCACAAACAAGCAAGATTTCTGGCTCTCACAGACCTGTAACTTTTTCTTTAAGAAGCTCTTCTGTCTGTGACTTCATACTTAGATCATCAAGAAACGTCTTAACTAATGATGCACCAACTGACCGCCCGGTGACAGGAATCAGCCGGGTTTTAGCGCGATTGACCATAGCCGGTGATCGGCCGGTCAGTCTCGTATAACTGATTCTGTGCCGGTCACATTTACACTTGTGCAGCACAAAAAAGCAGCACAAGAGAGCAGTCTCCTTTTACTAACTTTAATTCAGAATTCGGTTCATGTGTGTACAGAGCTTTGAAAACGGCTCAGCCAAGCACCGGTTTGCTTATGACACTGGGGCTGTTGTGTTTTGAGTGCTAGTTAGTCAACTAACTACAGTGGTACCTCGGTTCTCATTGTTAATCCGTTCTAGAAGTCTCGGCGAGTACAGAGCAAACTTTTCCCATAAGGATTAGGAAAGGAATGAATCCGTTCCAGACCCCCAGAAAATCCACCCTGTATAAGGCATTATATGCATTAATGGAGTTGTATTGTACATGTGCTCCCTGATTTTTAGAGATATGTTCTGACAAATCCATCATAAGTTAAATGTATCATGAACTGAGGAGTTTAATTTAGTCTGTTCTCTGTCATAGCAGAGCCGGTTACACATTGACACTTACTTTAACACTT
Organism: Ancistrus triradiatus; assembly: GCA_025084515.1. Lineage (NCBI taxonomy): Eukaryota > Metazoa > Chordata > Actinopteri > Siluriformes > Loricariidae > Ancistrus > Ancistrus triradiatus. The sequence goes on from JAJAGP010001466.1 coordinate 77,451, forward strand.
ACATTAATCTGCAGTTGGCAAAAATCATTTACACAAAGCTTATTTTGTAATAAAGTGTTGAAAAATCTCGTCATCTAGTGAGTAATGGATTGAAAGTGAAATGTAAAATCAAAACACTTACTTTTATTGCTGAACTCCTGGTGCTAGCATAGCTGCTAATGATAACTGCAGGCTATGTTCTGGAGGATTCAGTTTGTGTTTTCCTTTCAGTTGGCTATCAGTTCGACCCTTTTTAGGACCCATGGAGACTTATTTGCACTAAGAATTACAGTAGTGCAGATTTAACAATAAAGGAAAACACGATAGACAAAGCGGATATGTGAGCTGAATCTTGAACGGTGAATCATGTTTTGGCTGAAATGAGTCGCGCAGCTCGACTCATCCAAGTTTAAGCAACTGCACCGAGTACTGAGCAAACGACGAGAACGGAGACAAGTTTTTCTAGTCAACATGTGTCGAAACACTAATTTGACGAGAACCGAGATGGTCTAGAACCGAGGTACCACTGTAGACTCTCTACATATAGAGCACTATTAATGAAGAAGTAGGGATACTAATGAGGGAGCAGGGATCAATTTCAGACACAGCTTCTTCAGAGAGTGCTGTTTGCAATACAGGCAGGGCGAAAATAAGCCATGGTGGAACAACTGTAAACGTTAGCAACATATAAATTGTGTCACCCTGCTGAATATGTGGAATTTGACAAAACATACAAAGGCTAAAGCTAGCGAGAGCATTGAGCAGTTTCCATTAAAAGCTGAACAAAATCCAATCAAATGTTTAAAAACACCAGAGGGCAGTAACTCTCTCCCTCCTCGGGTTATCTGGGGGCGAAGTGCCGCCAACGACTTTCCTGCTTAGACTCAAGATCCTAGAGTGACTGTGTATCGGAGTACTTGATGCCAATGTACATATTTTACATTTTATTTGAACTATGACTCCATGACTTATTAGTTTTAGATAATTCGTTTCATTCTTGTATTTGTCATCTAAGCCTCCCAAGGTGGTTGGGTCCCTTTTTGAGTCTTGGTCCTCCCAAGGTTTCTTCCTCATAACACTTAGGGAGTTTTTCCTTGCCACAGCCCTAGGCTTGCTCAATTTGGGATTGGACGTAGGTAATCTACAATTGTAAAGTTGCTTTGAGACAGTGTTCCATTGTAAAAAGCGCTATATAAATAAATAAAATCTGACTGTCCTCCACTCGTTACCTGTATTAATGGCACCTGTTTGACCTCGTTATCTGTATAATAGAAACCTGTCCACAGCTTCAAACAGTCAGACTCCAAACTCAACCATGGCCAAGACCAAAGTGCTGTCGAAGGACACCAGGAAGAAAATTGGAGACCTGCAGCTGGCTGGGAAGAGTGAATCTACAATAGGCAAGCAGGTTGGTCTGAATAAATCAACTGTGGGAGCAATTGTAAGACACACCAAATACCATTGATAATCTCCCTCAATCTGGGGCTCCACACCAGATCTCATCCCATGGGGTCAAAATGATCATGAGAACGGTGAGCAAAAATCCCAGAACTACACGGAGGTACCTGATGAATGATCTGCAGAGAGCTGGGATCAAAGTAAAAAGGCTACCATCAGTAACACACTATGCCGAGAGGGACTCGGATCCTGCAGTGCCAGCTGTGTCCCCCTGCTTAAGCCAGTACATGTCCAGGCCCGTCTGAAGTTTGCCAGAGAGCATATGGATGATCCAGAAAAAGATTGGGAGAATATCATGTGGTCTGATGAAACTAAAATAGAAGTCTTTGGTAAAATATCAACTCACCGTGTTTGGAGAAGAATTCTGAGTTGCGCCATACCTACTGTGAAGCATGGGGGTGGAAAACTCATGCTTTGGGGCTGTTTTTCTGCAAAGGGGACAGGACAACTGATCCGTGTTAAGGGAAGAATGAACGGGGCCATGTATTGTGAGATTTTAAGCCAAAACCTCCTTCCATCAGTGAGAGCATTGAAGATGGAACGTGACTGGGTCTTCCAGCATGACAATGATCCCAAACACACGAAGGAGTGGCTCCGTAAAAAAGCATTTTAAGATCCTGGAGTGGCCTAGCCAGTCTCCAGACCTCAGCCCCATAGAAAATTTGTGGAGGGAGTTGAAAGTCTGTGTTGCCCCAAAACATCACTGCTCTAGAGGAGATCTGCATGGAGGAATGGGCCAAAATACCAGCTACAGTATCTGTTGAAGACTTACAGGAAACGTTTGACCTCTGTCATTGCCAACAAAGGTTATGTTACAAAGTATTGAGTTGAACCAAATTTATTGACCAAATACTTATTTTCCAACATAATTTACAAATCAAGTATTTAATGTGATGCAATGTGATTTCCTGGATTTTTTTTTCTGATTTTGTCTCCCATAGTTGAAGTGTACCTATCATGAAAATTACAGACCTATATCCTCTCTCTAAGTTGGAGAACTTGCACAATCAGTGACTGACTAAATACTTTTTTAGTATTAAAAAAAGTTTTTTATATATATATATATATATATACATATATATATATATATATATATATATATGTATATGTATATATATATATATATATATCTATATATATAATATATATATATTATATATATATATATATTAAGATATTTATTGAGGAAAATGGTCAAATATTATATAATATATCTATGGACCACCTGTTTTGGCCTGTGCGGAAAAAAAGTTACAGTGATGTTGTTCAGGGTTATTACTAAACATCAATTTACACATGTCATACTTTTGTTCATAACCCTGCAAGAGCTACTGAAGAGCCTATTCTAAAATTATCTAGAATCAAGATGCATATTATTGCATTATTATAAACATGGAGCCATTTTCCAAAAGTGTCTTACAGCTTAGACTATCTTTAGCTGTACAGCTTAGCTGTTGTTCAGCATGACTCATTTCACTGACCCAATATCTCTGGGACAAATTACAGTGTCAGAACATGTTTGTCAGCTGGATGGGGATTTGTACGTGTTCCTTGCCCTTATTCCCCAGCTAGAATCCCTCCTCTGACCCACCTCTGCCTGTTCACCATTAAGGAAAGATTGTCGCTGCATTATTCAACCTGTGGCTCATTACAAATAATAAGCTGAGTACAAAGCTATAGGGCTCCCCCAGGTTCCTTGGCGGTCTATAAATAGTCTGCAAGGCAATGTAAATCAATAGCAAGCCTGGATGACATATTTACAAAGGGATGAAGCACACAAGAATCATAACTGACTGTGGCTGTGCTCCTCCTCTGCAGGGGGAATTGTCAATTACAAAAATATGAGTCTTAAAAAATGAGCCCTAGACTAAACAAAAACTTCCACACAATCTGACTTCCAAACAAACTTGTACTACACTCTACAGGCTATCTTTTGTAGTCTACAAGTACAGTTCCCTAGCTGGTGTATCTTGATGCCTTTAAGCAGTGCATAGAGGATGCATGCTGGTAGTTTTACAATGCCTAAACAAACAGTGCTGATGTAACAGAAGTCATTATGGAGTAGCAATGCAAGAAGCCTCTGGATGAACACACTCTGCTTTCTGTCTTTTAAGTTGTGTACGAGGTGTGATGTCCATAATTTAAATCATTCTGTGCAGCATCCTTCTCTCCACAACCATCTCTAGGTGCTCCAAAGTAGAGAGTAGAAGCCTCAGCACAGAGCCAGCCTTCTTTAACATTTTGTTCACTCTATTTGGGTCACTGACACTCTCTGACACTGATAACAGCAAAGAACATTGTGCTCTCCACAGTGAACTGACAAAAGATATGCAACATCTTGCTGCACACATTGACAGACTGATTTTCCTAAAAATGTAAAATCTGCTCTGTCCCTTTCTGTAGACAGCCACAGTGTTACAGCTCCAATCTGATCTGCTTTTGAGATGAACACTCAAGTATCTGTGATGATCCCCCAAGTCGACGCTACATGACAGCATTGGGATTGAACCAGTAATTGAAATCTCACTTGTGCCGACCTAATCGGCATTGATTACGGCATCAGTGACACCTGTGTCAGATAGGATAATATGTCGGAAGCTGGAAATTGAGGGTGTAATGGTGAATGTTGTTAGTGGCTATGCACCACAAGTTGACTGTGAATTAGAGGAGAAAGAGAGATTCGGGGGGGAGTTAGATGAAGTGGTTGAGAGCATTCCCAGGGAGGAGAGACTGGTGATTGGTGCAGATTTTAATGGTCATGTTGGTGAAGGTAATAAAGGAGACGAGGAAGTGATGGGCAGGTTTGGTGTTAAGGATAGGAACCTAGAAGGACAGATGGTGGTGGATTTTGCAAAGAGGATGGAAATGGCTGTGGTTAACACATATTTCCAAAAGAAGGAGGAGCACAGGGTGACTTATAAGAGTGGAGGGAAGAGCACACAGGTAAACTACATCCTATGTAGAAGAGGTTGCTTAAAAGAGATTGGTGATTCGATTGTAAGGTAGTGGCAGGGGGAGAGGATGTAGCTAGGCAGCATCGGATGGTGTGTGCAGGATGGCTCTGGTGGTTAGGAAGAGGAAGAGGACAAGGCAGAGCAGAGGGACAAATGGTGGAAGTTGAGAAAGGAAGAATGTTGTAAGGAGGTTCAGAGAGGAGCTGAGAAAGGCTTTGGGTGTGATAGGAAAGAGCTCCCAGATGACTGGGTAGTAGCAGCAACAGTAATTAGACAGACAGGTAGAAAGGTACTGGGTTTGTCTTCTGGGGACAGGCAAAGGATGAAAAGAAACCCTGGTGGTGAAACCAAGGGAGTGCAGGAGGTTATTCAGAGAAAAAGGTCAGCAAAGAAAAAAATGGGACAGGGACAGGACTAAAGAGAGGTAGGGGCAGGAGTACAAGGAGATGCGGCACAGGGGCAAAGAGGGAGGGAGCAGCAAAGGCAAAGCAAGAAGGCCTACGATGAGTTATATGAAAGATTAGACAGTAGGGAAAGAGAGAAGGAGTTGTGTATCTGCTGGTGAGACAGAAGAGAAAGAGCCCTGGAAAGGGATGTGCAGCATGTCAGGGTGATCAAGGATAGAAATGGAAATGTACTGTCAGGTGTGAAGGAGAGGGTGAGGGAAAGATGGAAGGAGTATTTTTGAGGAGTTGATGAATGTAGAAAAATGAAAATGAAAGAAGGTTTGATGGCGTAGAGATTGTGGAACAGGATTGTAGTCAACGATTAGCGAGGGGACAAAGTGAGGAAAGCTTTGCAAAGGATTGAAGAACGGAAAGGCAGGTGGGACCTTGTTGACCATACCGGTTGAGGTATGGAAAAGTCTAGGAGAGCTGGGAGTGGTGTTTTTGACTAGATTATTCAATGGAATTCTGGTGAATGAGAGTATGCCGGAGGAATGGAGGAAAAGTTTACTTGTAACCGATTTTTAAGCAGAAGGCAGCCCGCTTGACCCTGTACAGAGTTTTCAGTGGGTACTCTTACAAGCAGGGGCATCGGAAGGGCTTGATGAGCTCCACCCAATGAAGATTCTGGGGACCGAGAGTTGTGGACAGCTAGGCTCACTTGACAGGAGGTGACAGTGTAGTGTGAACAACAGTATGGTTTCATGCCAAGAAAGAGCACCAGGGATGCGATTTTTTGCTTTGAGACTGCTGATGGAGAAGTATAGTGATGGTCAAAAGAGCTACACTGCATCAAGGATCGGCCCTGAGTCCTCTTCTTATTTGCTCTGGTGATGGACAGACTAACAAGATGAGGTCAGACAGGAATCGCCATGGACTATGATGTTTGCAGACGACATTGTGATTTGTAGTGAGAACAGGAAACAGGTAGAATACACTTGGAGAGGTGGAGGTATAAGTCTGGGAAAGGAGAGGAATGAAAGTCAACTGTAGTAAGACAGAATACTTGTGTGTGTAAATGAAAGGGAGGCCAGGTGGAAACAGTCAGGCTACAGGGATCCAGTGGTCACAAACAAGGTCCAGGAGTTCAGGTACTTGGGATCAACTGTTTCAAGGAAATGGGGAGTGTGGAAAAGAAAGGATGTGAAGAAAGAGAGTACATGCAGGATGGAGTGGGTGGAGAAGAGTGTCAGGAGTGCTGTGTGACAAAAGGGTCGCAGCAAAAGTGAAAGGAAAGATTTATAAGAGAGTAGTGAGACCAGCCTTGTTGTATGGGTTAGAGACAGTGGCACTGACAAAGAGACAGGAAGCAGAGCTGGAGGTGGCAGAACTTAAGATGTTGAGGTTCTCTTTAGGAGTGTCTAGGGTGGACTGGATTAGGAATGAGATCATCAGAGGGTCAGCACAGGTTGGAAAATTGGGAGACAAAATTCAAGAGGGAAGACTGAGATGGTTTGGACATGTGCAGAGGAGGGATAGTGGATATATTGTTAGGAGGATGTTGGTGATGGAGCTGCCAGGCAAGAGACGGAGAATGTGGTGAATGAAGATGAATGAAGGTGTGAGATTAGAGGACGTGGAGGACAGGGTGAGGTGGAAATGTTTAACTTGCTGTGGTGACCGCTGATAAAGGGAGAAGCCGAAAGAAGAAGAGATATATATATATATATATATATATATATATATATATATATATATATATATATACGTGTGTGTGTGTGTGTGTGTGTGTGTGTGTGTATAAAATTTATTTATATAATATTTATTAATATTAATTAAATAATATTAATTGTATTAATATTATTTATTTATATAATATTTATTAATTTTCAGAAAATGAATTGTGAAAGCTTTCACAAATCTGAAAATGCCTAAAAGTCAAAAATTATGTAACTAAATGTGTTTTATGCAAAATTATATCTGTGAAAGCTTTCGCAAATCTGAAAATGCCTAAAAGTAATAAATATTATATAAATTAAATCAATGCATTTTTATATTAAATTTTATCTGTGAACACTTTCATAAATCAGATTATGCCTAAAAAATAATAAATAACATCATAATAAATGTTTATTAGACAAAATTATATATGTGAAAGTTTTAACACATCAAATTATGCCTAAAAGTAATAAATAATATCATTACAACAATTTATTAGACAAAGTTATGTGTGAAAGCGTTCACAAATCAGAAAATCAAGTCAACTCAAGTCAGATCTATTTATATAGTGCTTTTTACAATGGAGCATTGTCTCAAAGCAACTTTACAAGTTTAGATTATCTCCTAATAACTACGTCCATTCCCAATTTGAGAAAGCCTAGGGCGACAGTGGCAAGTAAAAACTCCTTGAGTGTTATAGGAAGAAACCTTGGGAGGACCAAGACTCAAAAAGGGACCCAACCTCCTTGGGCAAAAGTCTACACATAATACACAGTATGTAAATAACTGCCTATTAGACACAATTATGTCTGTGATAGTTTTCAGAACTGATGGAGGGTAACTTTAACCTGTTGATTCTGTTTATGAGCTACTACACGTGGGAGTTTGTATCAGTTTTGTTATTGACCAATGAGGCTGTTATTGGAATACGGAACTGGAGCTGTCCCGACGGGACAAATCAAAATTGCCCATACATCGTGATGTCCCGAACAATACGGGACGGTTGGCAACCCTAGTGCTCTTCCCTCTGTACACCTCAGACTTCCAGAACAAATCGAACTCCTGTCATCTGCAGAAACTTTCAGATGACTCTGCAGTTGTGGGGTGTATCAGTGTGGACAGGAAACTGAATACAGTTCCAGTTCAGAGTTGTACTGGAAGTCTAACTGGTTGGCATAAGCCTTCCGGGCCCTAGGGCTGATACAACCCAGACCTGCAGCCTTGTTCTGGGTAAGTCTCACCAGCTGCCTCGTCACCTGTTGTGATTACAATGACAACAGGTGATTGTAATTACGATGTACAAAAGCAGCATCCAGGAAAGTGTCTTTAATGAGAAAAGATGGCCAGAGGATCTCCAGTTTGTCAACAAATACATGAGTAAATTATTTAAATGTTTAAAAACAATGTGCGTCACACAGATCGGAAAGGATTGGCATATTTCTCCCTCTACAGTGCAAAACAACATTAAATTATTCAAGGAATTGGGAGGAATTTCTGTGTGTAAAGGCAAAGGGCGCAAGCTTAAGCTGAACTCTCATGATCCCTCAGAAGGCACTGCATCAAGATCATTCAACAATAGCTGATATAACCACATGGGCAGGGATTACTTTGCCAAACCTTTGTCAAGCACTCTTAAAATTTTACTGTGCAAAAACGAAGATTCATGTTAACCATGTCCAGAAGTAGCGTTGACTTCTCTGGGCTTGGAGGCATCTAGGATGGACCATCACATAGTGGAAACATATATTGTGGTCAGAAGAATCAGTATTCCAGATCTTTTTGGAAGAACCAAAGACGAAAAGGACCATCCAGACTGTTATCAGCAACAAGTTCAAAAGCCAGTGTTTGTCATGGTATGGGGTTGGGTCAGTGCCCTTGGCAAAGGTCATTTACACTTCTGTGATGGCAGCATTAATGCAGAAAAGTACACTGCGATTTTAGAGCAACATAAGCTGTCTTCATGTGACATCTTTTCCAGGGACATCTGTGTATTTTTCAACAAGACAATGTAAAACAATCCAAATCAGAAAAAGTTAGGACTGAAATATGTAAATCCCTTTCATTATGTATTTGAGGTATATGATTTTAAACATTTCAATAGTTTTATTACATTTTTCATTTGTTTATAGACTGGAGATCCTCTGCCGATCTTTACTCCTCACTCAGCCTTTCGTGGAGGCTGCTTTGGTACCATATCATGATTACATCACCTGTTGATATTAACTGTTTGAAATCACATCATTATTTAGGTTTTTTTTTTTACCTCATTACAAGCCCTAAAATTGCCCTGTCCCAACTTTTTTGGGATGGTTTTTCACGCCTGAAATGCAGGAATATATGATTATTAGCAAATGAAATGAATTTCTGTATGGTACCCGGAGCCACATTTGCCCACAGATTGTGCAGCTGGGCCTGTAGATTCTGCACACTGATACGTTGCCGAAGCTGGTGTCGCAGCTGGTCCCATAAATGCTTGAATCGTGATAAATCTGATTCCAGTCCATAGCAGTCCAAGTTTCTCGTTCACAACACCACTGCATACAAAGTCAACAGTGGCTGGCAGTCAATGACAGGACATGTTATGGATACTGTGACAACAAATTTCCTTCTGCCAAGTGCCTGGAAAATGGACAGGGCAGAGACAGGGGTGTGTAGTGAAGGTGCCACCTGTATCTGGATGGTGGACAATGAACCTATGGGAGCTGCTCGTGATTGTCAGTGGATCAAACTATCCTCTCTACTGGGGGTTTGTTTGGGCCACCTGGAGCCTGTTCTCTGAGTGTGCGTGCCCTCATGGAACCACTGCTTCAAACACCTCCTAAGAGCTAGATCAGAATGGCCTAGACGATGGGAAATTCGTCAAAATGACCATCCTGCTACTCTCAGTCCAATAATGCACCAATCTCAGTGGCTGAATCCCATTTAAGGGGCTTCATCCTTTGGAGGCTGCATTTGAAGACCGATTGCGTCATAGCGGCGCAACCAGGTTGTCCCATTTCGTAGGCTCCTTTGTATGCGGCCGACAAATGCAGCCTTCCTTTCCCTGAAAACGAAGGATACATCCGATGTATCCTTTACAACCTACCATATCCCGAGGTGCATTGCGCATGACGGGAACTTGGGGACATCGGAACGGTTGGCTGAGGAATATACATTATTTAAATGTAAGGATTTTAAAACTCGAACAGCTAAATGTTAAAAAGCAAAAGCGCAACTTTTTTTGGTTTGTTTTAGGGACCAAGGAGCAAACGGAGTATTTATTAAACTGCGGGGGAAAATGAATGCCAGCACCTGCGGTGAAGCGTCTTTTCCTCCAATAATTGAAAAAACAAAAACAGCATAAAATCTAAACAAAAAATTTCTGGCTCCATTTTTATAAAGCTTACAGCTGTTTTGTGATACGGTGCAGGTGGAAATAGCACTGAAGAGTGAGGGAGGGTACAGTGGTTCTGGGACGCAAACAGGAAATCCAAGGCAGACTACACTAGATCACGTAGACCGCATCCTTTGAAGGATGCAGCCTCTGAAATGGGATTCAGCCAATGTCCATCAATTGGGCAAAATGTCTTCGAGGGCATTGTAGAAACATGCCTAGAAGTCAGTGATCTCTCACCAATAGCTGCACTGTCCAAAAATAGCCTCTATGAGCCTTGTTATATGGCAGCGTAGGAAGCACTTTTACACCCTCTTGTGGCAAGACCCAGTGTCTAATTAAACCTCACCTGTAATCATTTACAGTCGTATGAAAAAGTTTGGGCACCCCTGATAATTTTCATGATTTTAGTTTATAAATCATTGGTTGTTCAGATCAGCAACTTGAGTTAAATATATCATATAGCAGATGAACACAGTGATATTTGACAAGTGAAATGAAGTTTATAGGATTTACAGAAAGTGTGCAGTAATTATTCAAAACAAAATTAGGCAGGTGCATAAATTTGGGCACCCCAACAGAAAAATTACATAAATATTTAGTAGATCCCTCCTTTTGTAGAAATAAACAGCCGACTAAACGCTTCCTACAGCTTCCAGTCTGGATTCTGGTTGAAGGTGCTTTGGACCATTCTTCTTTAGAAAACATCTCCAGTTCAGTCAGGTTGATGGTTTCCGAGCATGGACAGCCCACATTTTCAGTAATATTCATGTCTCTGGGGACTGAGATGGCCATTCCAGAATGTTGTACTGGTTTCTTCTGCATGAATGCCTTAGTAGATTTTGAGCAGGGTTTGGGGGGGTCGTTGGCTCGGTGCAACTTTGTCCACTGATTCTTGAACATTGTTCTCAAGAATCTGGAGATATTAAACTGGAAATCCATTGCAACCCTCGACTTTAAACAAGATTCCTAGTACCTGCACTGGCAACACCAGTCCCACCAGCATGATGGAACCGCCACCAAATTTTTACTGTGGGTAGGCAAGTGTTTGTCTTGGGATGCTGTGTTCTTTTTCCGCTCCTTGTTATGTCCAAATAACTCAATTTTTAGTTTCATCAGTACACAGCACTTTATCCGAAATGAAGCTGGATTGTCCAAAGTGCTGTAGCACACCCTCAAGTGACTCTGTTTGTGGCGTGTCCTGCAGAAAAGGCTTCTTCTTCTTCTGCATTATTCTCCCATACAGCCTCTCCTTGTGCAAAGTGCGCTGTATAGTTTTGAACGATGAAACAGTGACAACCATCTGCAGCAAGATGAGGTTTGTAGGTCTTTGGAGGTGGTCTGTGGCTTGACTATGACTGTTCTCACCATCCTTCGCCTCTGCCTATCTGAGATTTTTCTGGTCTGCCACTTCGGGAGTTCCTTAACTAGAAACTGTGCCCGTGGTCTTCCATTGCCCTCACTATGTTCCTCACAGTGGAAACTGACAGCTGAAATCTCTGAGAGAGCTTTTCCCTTTCCCTGAACCATGATGTTGAAACAACCTTTGTTTTCAGGCCATTTGAGAGTTGTTTGAGGCTCCCATGTTGCCACTCTTCAGAGAAGATGCAAAGAGGAGAAAAACTTCCAATTGGCCACCTTAACACTTTCTCATAGTTGGATTCACTTGTGTATGTAGATCAAGAGTCAAATGAGCTTACAAAACAAATTTTGTGTTCCAATAATAGTGCTAAAGGTATTCAAATGACAAGGGTGCCCAAATTTATGCACCTGCCTAATTTTGTTTGAATAATTACTGTACACTTTTCTGTAAAACCTATAAAAAACTTAATTTCACTTCTCAAAGATCACGGTGTTCATCTGCTATATGATATATTTACCTGAAATTGCTGAGCTGGACAACCAATGATTTATAAAGAAAAATCATGAAAATTATCAGGAGTGCCCAAACTTTTTCATACGACTGTATATATCTGATTGAGACATAACTGCATGATGAGTTTTGCATTTCGATCTGGATACGATGATTTTTTGGTCAATGAGTGTATATTATATATTAGTTTTAGATCACTTTAGATATTTAAAGGCAGAACACAGACAAAGGTCTCGTGCATGTATATGAACTACAGTCAGTTCCAGAATTATTAGCACCCATATGGTCCCTTTGTCAACACACTACGCAATATATCTAAGGACAGGGACTATAATGGTCATTTGGAGCACTGTCCTACTGACAGATATCCAACCAGATCCTCATACCTTTCTGGCAGAGGTGCATAGAGTTTCATTGTGTTGTGGATTTCTTTAGGTAATCAATACTATTATGTTAATCAGCATATACTCATACCTAATTATGTTAATTTTGTCATTATTATTCAGCTATTAATTAGTTATTTATTGATCAGTATGTATTCTTATATAATTATATTAACTCTGTAACCGTACGATTATGCATACATACATTGGTAGTTATGATTAACCTGCAGTTACCCTTTTATAATGTGTGTGTGTGTGTTCGTGTGTTATTGTATTCCTCTGCACGTTTCTGTCTTACAATAATATGGAGATAAGCCAGGCCATCTGTAAATGTTTTTGACTTCCAAGAGTCATTTAAGTTTGGTGACCTATATAAACAGGTATCCTATTGAAGCGTGCCTTGTCACTAAAATTATATCTGGCTCCAAAAGTATCAACAGACATGAACTTATCTGTGTTGAATAAATTGAACCAATGAGGGAAAAGCAAAACAATTTCACTATCTCTACACTGTAGCAGGTGGGGACGGAATTATGTGTGTGTGCTGAATGCGCTGTACTTAAAATCTGGGATACAGGTCGTCTTCACACTTTCCAGGTCAGGATGACCTGAGGATGGGGACAAGGGTGGTGCCAGTGCAGGAGATTTTCTAGGAGTTGGAAAACAATCATGACATAATGTCTGAACCTAACGAGCAGTATGTAATGGCCAGAGAACTGTGGCTCTTTGGCATCGCTGCTATGATGTGTGGTTGTCCTTATTGCCTGTACTCATGAGTGGATGTAAGAAAATTGGCTGTTTCTCTACTGGAACTTCAATTCAGCTGGAGTGTGATTTTTTTTTTTTTTTTACTTGAAGTGAGCAGAATGAACTCTATCAAAAAACCTCGACAGAAAATTGGCGACAAGGATGGGATTTGGAAAACTTGGATACTGAGAACAAAGGGATTTGGATAACTTGGATAATGAGAACAAAGGGATTTGGATAATTTGGATCATGAAACCACAGGAGCACCGCGTTCAGTCGAAGGACTCGTCTCCTGAGCGGACACAGAAGGTGGCCACTTTATAAAAGGTACGCATTTTTAAACTTTCATTTATTCTGTGTTTGCTTAAGGAGAAGGAGTCTTGAGGTCTGGACGGTAAGCGTGCTGGGTAGATGAAGTTTTAAGTTCCAAATTGAAGAACCCTGTAAACTTAAGGGGTACAATTTAAAAATTATTTAAGGTGGAGAAGCAGACAAAATTTGTTATGTGTTGTATGTCATGTCATGTTATGTGTGTAGGATCCTTGAGAGAAGAGACTAAGTGTGTATGAGAATAGAGTTGAGTTAAGAGTTAAGAGATTGAGATACCGGCAAAGGATAGATGGGTGTGACTGTGTTGTGTGAGTGACCAGGAGGTTCAGAACGAATGCAGGGCAAGGACTTGGATATCATAATCCAGTTAGGATAGAGGGAATCGGTGGCACCCATTCGTTTTATAGTGATCACAAGCCGTTTGGATGGGTTCCCTTGATCTTGGAACGTGACTAAGGATCTATGCAGTTTTTATAGCTAGAGGTGTCTGGGTCCCTGCTTTTCATTCTGTTTTGTGTTCTGTGTTTCACTTTTCCGTCGCACTTTTGTTTTGTTTACGTTCATTCATCGGCACGTGCACTTTGTTATTGTTTGGCGCCGTGAGCGTGTGTTGTGCTTTCTCATCTGCAGATCCATTGGCTGCTCGCATGACATCATCCATCTTCACTCCACCTTGATCACCCGTTTCTCATCTCCATTCATCACCACGCTACTATATAACGCCGTTCCAAGCAGCCATGGATCGCCGGAACATCCGCTCACGTACCCGGTAACCTTGTTAGTGATTTTCATGAACTTTCATGCCTTGCATTCTTGCTCCAAGTAATCATATTTCGTGTATTGCCTTGCCAAGCTGCGGTTAGCCTAGCCTCGCTAGCTATAGTCTTTGTCTGCTCCAGTGACTTTCAAGATTCTAGCTCTAATCTTTTGCCTGATTATCAGGTTTTGGTTTTCGGTTATATTTTATTTCGTCAGTAGCTTATCCATTCCTGTTGTTTTCTGTTCTCCCCTGTTTTCGGCTCTCATGCCAGGTTTTCGTTGGCCAGTTTTTTTTTCTGTTTTTTTCCCCCTCCACTGGCCTCCACGCATCCAGCCTGTTTCCAGCCCTCGTACTCCTGCACCAGCCCTGTCCTTGCACCACGCATCTCGCCCTGAAGACTCTGGACCACCCTCAGAGGAAAAGCACACAGCACACCGCCGCCGCCCATTTCTGTTACCACTTCCGACCCGGCGCCAGCTTCTTGGACTCATTCGTTTGTGTTTTTTCTGCCTCATTTTCAGTAGTTGTTCTGTTTAAGAATTTGTTAATACATTTACAGTATTTTTTCATCTCGTCTCCTTGTGGTCTGCATCTTGGGTTCCGCCTGCATTTAGGTGGGTAATCCTTTGATTCCCCATAACAGAACGTTCCGGCCATCATGGAACCCGCAGGCCCCAAGGCAGACGACTCTCTGGCCACTGGCATGCTGATGCAGCGACAGGAAGCTTGGCTGTCTCAGCATGACCAGTTGCTGCGGTCGCTGGCAGAATCCAACCGTATTTTGTCTAATCAGGTATCTGTTTTGACTAGTAAACTTAACCGTTTGCTTTCTATTTCCACCCATTGCTCTGTTCCGTCCGCCGTGGGCCAGACCACCCCTGCCCCCAGCAGTGCACAGGCACCAGCACCCCCTCTGACTGCCCCCTCAGGGTCCTTGTCCTCTGCGCCCACCACGACGGATCCACCGACCTCCTCCAGGGGCACGGAACCGTACGAGGGGGAGCTCGACCGGTACCGTCTCTTCTTGCTGCAGTGTGATGTGGTATTTAATTTACGGGCCACAGCCTTTGCCACCGATCCGGCGAAAGTTGGGTACCTCATAGGGCTGCTGCGGGGCGGAGCCCTGAGGTGGACTGAGGCCGCGCTCTCCAGCTGTTGCCCGTGATGAGCCCTCCTGCTTGGACGCCCTGGTGGCTCTGGCTGTTCGCCCAGACCGGCGCCTCTATGAGCGAAAGAGGGAAAGGGCACAGTGCTCGGTCCAGGCGTCCCCGTCTCCTAAAACCAGGTCCACTGCGTCAGTGGCCCCCACGTCACCCCGCAGGAACGTGCTCGCCGCAAGGACCGGGAATTATGCTTTTACTGCGGTGCGGCGGACCATCCCCTTGCTTCTTGCCCCATTCACCCAAAAGGGGTGGCTCGCAAGTGAAGATGGGGGTCCTGACTAGCACCTCCCTTAGCCCCCCTGGAACATCTCATTCCACATTGTTGCTCTCGGCCTCATTGACTCTTGCAAGCGCTACCCGTTCATTGGAGGCCCTCATTGACTCCGGGGCGGAGGACAACCTTATGGACAGAGCTCTAGCCATGCAATTAGGAGCGCCTTTGGAAGCCCTGGAGACCCCGAGGCGGGCTTATGCCCTGGACGTTAAGCTCCTGGCGAGGATAACCCATTGGACCCGTCCCTTATCCCTTGTTATTGTCTGGTAACCACCACGAAAATATCTCGTTTTCCATAGTCCAGATTCCTCAGACTCCCCTGGTCCTGGGGTATCCTTGGCTTCGTCAGCATAACCCCTCCATAGACTGGAGCCAGGAACGGGTCGTGGGCTAGAGTGAGTTTTGTCATCAAGGCCGTCTACACTCAGCTTTTCCTCCCGCCAGGAGTCCCTCACACACTTCTCAGCCACTGCGGGAGATCGAGCTGTCCACAGTCCCACGGGCCTACCATGACCTACGGAGGGTCTTCGCCCACGACGATGCCATGAAGCTGCCACCTCATCGCCTTTATGACTGCTCCATTGAGCTCCTCCCTAGAAGCTCTTTTCCCTCCAGCTGTTTGTACCACCTATCTTGGGCTGAGAGGGAGGCTATGGAGCAGTACATCATGGAGTCGCTCACCGCGGGATTCATTTGACCCTCCACGTCTCCCCTCAGTGGCGTTTTTTTCTTTGTTGAAAAGAAGGATGGCTCCCTCAGACCATGCATAGACTTTCGTGGACTTAGTACCATAACCAAGCGAAACAAATACCCTCTCACCCTCGTTTTTGGCTTTCGACATGTTGCAAGAAGCAACCATTTTTACCAAGCTGGATCTCCACAACGCGTACCACCTCATCCGCATCAAGAGTGGGGATGAGTGGAAGACCAGGTTCAATACACCCCTTGGACAGTATAGAGTCATGCCTTTCGGACTTACCAATGCTCCTGCAGTTTTTTAAGCTTTTATTAATGATGTTTTGACAGACTTTGTTAATCGTTTTGTGTTCGTTTACCTAGACGATATCCTGTTTTTTTCCCGGACCAAGGCGGAGCACGCGAGGCACGTGCGACTGGTGTTGACCCACCTTCTGGAGAACCGGCTGTTCGTGAAAGCTGAGAAGTGCCAGTTTCACACCGAGGCCGTCTCATTCCTCGGATACATCGTCCAGAGGAGGCACATCAAAGCGGACCCATCCAAGATCCAGGCAGTGGCAGAGTGACCCACACCCTCCGGACGTAAGGAACTACAACGCTTCCTGGGGTTTGCAAATTTTTACCGGCGCTTTATCAGTGATTTCAGCAAGGAAGCGGCCCCCCCTGACTCAGCTCACCTCCACTAAGTGCGTCTTCCGTTGGACACCTATGGCCGAGGCAGCCTTCACCAAGCTCAAGCGGAGTTTTACTTCAGCCCCAGTGCTCACGCAACCGAACCCCGGAAGACAGTTTATTGTGGAGGTGGACGCCTCCGACCTGGGGGTCGGTGCCATATTGTCCCAACGCAGCCAGGATAAGAAGCTCCACCCGTGCGCTTTCTTCTCCTGACGCCTCACGCCTGACGCTTTCTTCTCCCGACGCCTCACGTCTGGACCGACCATAAAAACCTGGCGTACATCCAGACCGCGAAGAGGCTGAATTCACACCAGGCCAGGTGGGCATCATTCTTTTCACGTGTTAATTTTGTATTAACCTATCGCCCCGGTTCTACGAACGTCAAGCCATATGCACTGTCCCGCCAGTTCGCCTTGGAGTCCCCAGAGGGGCATAGTCTCTCCTGATCGCCTCGTCACCCAGTTTACATGGGAAGTCGAGCGCACCGTCCGGGAGGCTCAACAGACGGAGCTAGACCCTGGAGGGGGCCCACCTAACCGACTCTACGTGCACACTTTGGCCCAGAACACCGTGCTCCAATGGGGGCATGAGTCCAAGTTTGCTCGCCACCCGGGCAACCATCGTACCCTCGCCCTCGTCAAGAGGTTCTTCTGGTGGCCTAGGATGGACTTGGACGTCCATCAGTTCGTGGCTGCCAGTACCACCTGTGCAAGGCCCTCCACCAGCCTCCGGTGGGACTCCTCCAACCTTTGCCAGTACCTGACCACCCTTGGTCACACATTGCGGTCGACTTTGTGACGGGTCTCCTGGAATCTAATGGCCACACGGTGATCCTTACAGTCATCAACCGTTTCTCAAAGGCCGTCCGGCTCATCCCGCTGGACTGCCGGGGAAACAGCCAGGACAGTGTCCGCGGAATACCCTTGGACATCATCTCCGACCGGGGCCCGCAATTTTCCTCGCAGGTATGGAGGGTCTTTTGCCGTGCCATTGGAGCCACGGCCAGCCTCACGGCAGGATTCCACCCGGAGGCCAACGGACAGGTCGAGCGGGCCAACCAGGAAATTGAGGCCGGTATGCGCTGCCTGTCTTCAGAGGATCCTGCCAAGTGGAGCCAACATCTGAGCTGGGCGGAATATGCCCACAACACCCTGCCCAGCTCGGCCTCGGGCCTTTCACCTTTCGAGGCTTTGCTGGGGTACTTGCCACCCTTAGCCCCAGACCTCGAGCCTGTGGAAGCGGTCCCGTCATTACATCACCATCTTCAGAGGTGCCGGAGGATTTGGAACAGCACCAGGGCGGCACTCCTCAAGACCCGCAGCTCCACTCAACGGTCGGCGGATCGACGACGGAGGCCAGCCCCATCTACACTCCTGGGCAGATGGTCTGGCTCTCGCCGTGGAACATCCCGCTCAAGGTAGACTCCAAGAAGCTAGCGCCCAGGTACGTTGATCCATTTCCCGTCGACAAAGTAATTAATGCCTCCACTGTACGTTTAAAACTTCCACATCACGTGTATACACCCTTAATTTCATGTTTCACAGCTCAAGCCAGTAGCCTCGTTGGGCCTGAACCCGCCGCCCACCCGGGTCATCAATGGGCACGAGACCTTCACTGTCCGCCGACTGTTGAAGGCTCGTCGCCGGGGGCGGGGGTTTCAGTACCTGGTCGATTGGGAGGGTTACGGGCCCAAGGAGCGCTGCTGGATCCCCCGCCTTATCTATTTTGGATAAATCATTAATTTGTGAATTTCACATGCCTTGCATTCTTGCTCCAAGTAATCGTATTGCGTGTATTGCCTTGCCAAGCCAAGCTAGCAGTAGCCTAGCCTCGCTAGCTATAGTCTTTGTCTGCTCCAGTGACTTTCAAGATTCTAGCTCTAGTCTATTGCCTGATTATCAGGTTTTGGTTTTTGGTTATCTTTTATTTCGTCAGTAGCTTATCCATTCCTGTTGTTTTCTGTTCTCCCCTGTTTTCGGCTCTCATGCCAGGTTTTCGTTGGCCAGTTATTTTTCTGTTTTTTTCCCCTCCACAGACCTCCACGCATCCAGCCTGTTTCCAGCCCTCGTACTCCTGCACCAGCCCTGTCCTTGCACCACGCATCTCGCCCTGAAGACCCTGGACCACCCTCAGAGGAAAAGCACACAACACACCGCCGCCCCCCATTTCCGTAACCACTTCCGACCTGGCGCCAGCTTCTTGGACTCATTCGTTTGTGTTTTTTCTGCCTCATTTTCAGTAGTTGTTCTGTTTAAGAATCCGTTAATTAATTTACAGTATTTTTGCATCTCGTCTCCTTGTGGTCTGCATCTTGGGTTCCGCCTGCATTTAGGAGGGGAATCCTTTGATTTCCCGTAACAAGAGCGGTACGAAGGTTCGAATAACTTAAATGAGTAAAATCATTTAGAGTCTTGCCTGGGTGTTAGTGCTCCTGAGGAGGATAAGCGCGAAGAAAGCCATTAGGGACTGAGGGGTGAAGGTCAACTGAGCATCGGTGTGAGCCTGGCCTTTTGTTATACGTTTAGAGAAGCGCAAAGAGCCAGTTGTTTTTCAAAACTGGAAGGTTGTTGGGACACTGTGTATCACTTGAACCACCCATGTTATTGTTATTTAGTTTTATGGTGGTAAGTGATAAATGAGTATAAGAGAAGAGAATACAGTGAGTTTTCGACAAGTAAATTAAGTGTACATGGAGTGAATGAGATAAGCTGCTATAGTGTGTGTGACCTTGAAATTGAGAAACATAGGTGTGTGTGTGTGAGTGTGTGTCTGGGACTGTGGTAGCCTAGCGGTTAAGGTACTGGACTATGGACCAAGAGGTCCAGGGTTCAAATCCCTCTGCCAAGTTCTTGGGTTGCACCTTAACCCACAAATGCTCGGATTGTAAGACTGTATCAATTGTAAGTCGGTCTGGATAAGGGCGTCTGCTAAATGCTGTAAATGTAAATGTAAGTGTGTGACTGGTATGTGTGTGAAACAGCAGTGAAGGGAGAAAAAGAATTCCAGAGAAAAGTAAAACTGTGGACGGGAATTAAAATGCAGTACAGTACAAAGATACTTAAGCAGGGTGGAAAGGGTTTAAAACAGAGTGCACTATTAGAGGATGTAAAAATAACATATATCAACTAGAGAGGTGCATTTCCTGAAGAAAATGCGAGTCTGATTGCCACTCTGCAACGGTCGACCCTGAACCTACGCAAGGGGCCCCATGGGCATCACATGTCACCTCAGATTGCACCTGGGACCAACCCTGCCAGATTTCGTGAACATAGGTGAAAAACTGACTGAGTTATGGTCATTGGCCCACCAGGGGCCCCAGTGCCCAGCCAGGGTCCAGAGGGGCCCCATGGGCATCACATCTCAGGTCAGATTACACCCGGGACCACGCCTGCCAGATTTCGTTGCAATAGGTCGAAAACTGACTGAGTTATGGTCATTGGCCCGCCAGAGACCCCAGTGCCCAGCCGGGGTTCAGAGGGGCCCCATGGGCATCACATCTCAGCTCAGATTACACCTGGGACCACGCCTGCCGAATTTCGTGGCAATAGGTCGAAAACTGACTGAGTTGCGGTCATTGGCCCGCCAGGGACCCCAGTGCCCAGCCGGCATCACATATCACCTCAGATAGCACCCGGGACCACGGCTGCCGAACTTCGTTGCAATAGGTCGAAAACTGACTGAGTTACGGTCATTGGCCCGCCAGAGGCCCCAGTGCCCAGCCGGTGTCCAGAGGGGCCCCATGGGCATCACATCTCACCTTAGATTGCACCCGGGACCAAGTCTGCCGAATTTCGTGGCCGTAGGTCGAAAACTGACTGATTTATGATTCGTTAACTTTAGGCCCATTCATTTCCTATGGGAAAATTTTGGACTTTACAGGGGCCCCCCAAAGTCCAACCGGAAAGCCCTATAATATATACTAGCATAATATCATTATGCTACACCATTCCCGACCCGACGCAATGGCAATGGCTGGAACGGGGTTGATATCTCAAATTGCGGCAGTTGATACGCGTCAAAAATTTCGGAATGTTCAGAATCGGATAACAATAGTGTGATCGGCTATATAGGCAATCACACTAATTACTTAATACGAGAACCAACTTAATAAAGGTAGAAGTAATCAAAAGAGAAAATAAAATAACGTGTGACACGCTGTATGGTCTGATAATTATAGAAGTCAAGTCAAGTCAAGTCAGATTTATTTATATAGCGCTTTTTACAATGGAGCATTGTCTCAAAGCAACTTTACAAGTTTAGATTATCTCCTAATAACTACGTCCAATCCCAAATTGAGCAAGCCTAGGGCGACAGTGGCAAGGAAAAACTCCCTAGTTCTAGGAAGAAACCTTGGGAGGACCAAGACTCAAAA
>JAJAGP010001466.1:98692-190550 GCA_025084515.1 Ancistrus triradiatus
AATTCACTATTCAGAACTAGACTGATCAAGGTTGTTGTTTCTTTTTCCTGGTTTCCAGATCGGCCAGTTAATTATTTATATTTATCATTAATCGATTTGGTGGTGCCTCGTATTTCTTAATTAATTAATATATGTTTTAATTAACAAAGTTTAATTAAAAATTAATCCAATTAAAGTGTAGTCTTAGTTCGCTACACTGGAACGTATGATTATATTTTGTACGAGACCATGCTAATGATCCATCTTTTTTGTTATTACAGGTTGATTTAAACATTCCTCTAGACTGGAGGAAATAACATCTACATTTGTTTCCTATCTCTAGGAGATCCAGAAATCCATGGATTGTTGTTAATGATGATAAATGTGAATGCGCAAATGAATTTAACAGATATTATGCGAATAACGAAATTAGAGATGGGGGCCCCCAGTGTAGGATATTGTTGCTTGTTTCCTTTTCTTGTTTTTTGCATTGAAGCTATTTTATTTAATAGGTAATTGAGGAGCAACAGAAACTGAAGTATTCATGAACTACTGGACACAGTGAATCCACGCTACCTGAGCTCTACCAAGGGTCTGCACGTATAGTGTTTTTGTAGCTGCTTCTGGGTTTTTTTTGTTTGTTTTTCTGTGCTTCTCGCTCTCCTTTGTGTCCTAATCTAATACGCAGAGAAGCTGGCACTCAGTGTGACGATTCGCATCAGCCAACGAATGGGAAAGAGGTAGGCTGAGTGTGGATGCGGGAGCTATGCTTCAAAAATGAAGTACGGGACACGTTCGTGGAAGCGCATTCCATTTCCTATTTGGCTTGTTACGAGGCTGAATCCCATTTCAGGGGCTGCTTCCTTCGAAGGATGCGATCTACGCGATCTATGAAGTTGTGTCCTTGGAAGGCTGCGTAGACCGCAGCGAAGGCCAAACCGAAATGAGACGGCCTACTCTGCCTTGGATTTCCTGTTTATGTCACAGATCCACTGTTCCCGCCCTCACTCTTCAGCGCTATTCCCACCTGCACCATATCACAAAACAGCAGTAGGCTTTATAAAAATTTTGAGTTTGAATTTTGAGCCAGAAATTTTGAGTTTAGTTTTTATGCTGTTTTTGTTTTTTCAATTATTGGTGGAGGAGACGCTTCTCCGCACGCGCTAACATTCATTTTCCCCCACAGTTAAAAAAAAAGTCTCTTTTGCTCCTTGCTCCCTAAAACAAAACAAAACGAAAACTTTCCCTTTTGCTATTTAACATTTAGATATTCAAGTTAAAAAAATTCATACATTTAAACAATGTATATCCCTGAGCCAACCGTTCCGATGTCCCTAAGTTCCCCTCACATGCAATGCACCTCGGGATATGTTGGGTGAATCTCATTTCAGGGGCTGCATCCATAGAAGGCTGCATTTGAAGACCGATTGCGTCATAGTGGCACACCTAGGCTGTCCCATTCCACATTTTGGATTTAGCTTTACAAGTCCCTGCTGAAACAGAAAATGTACAGCATGGATAATGTTCAATCACCAGCATCCACACACACATTATAAAGCCAAAAAATTAAAGGCTTTTTTTGATTTTCGACATTTGTTTTGTGTTTAATCTTCCCAAATGTAACCTAAATTATGAAAATAGAAGCCTGGAGGTGAATAAATATGTTGGCCCAAGTGTTTACTTCAATTTAAGCCCTGAATGATCATTGTGCTGTATGTAAAACCTCAAATAACCAGTGTTTAAATGTAATAGTGCAAATAACTTGAAAGAGCTTAAAATCGGTCATGCAGCATGGGGTTTAATTAAATCGAGCAAAAACAAGAACTGTACACTTTCAACGCGGCAGCACAATTTCTGTTCTGTGCTCGTTTCTGTTCTGTGCCCGTTTCAGTTCTGTGTGAGTTTCGTAGATAAAAACCGGAAATACATCAGAGGTCAAGGCTTGGTAGATCATTACTGAAACGAGCACAGAACTGAAATACGCACAGAACTGAAACGCGCTGCAGCGTTGGAAGCGTTCAGTTCTTGTTTTTGCTCGATTTAAAGTGATTTTGCGCTCTCCTATTAAAGATAGTGATCTCACTCCATGTTTTCTTTTGAATTTAGAACGATGTTCCCAATTGTCAGGCCTAGTGTGTGAACATGTGATTTAATGTAAAGATGTCTGAAATAAATATGCATTCTCAGTAGATATAATGTATTTAAGGTAATGTATAGGTCTGTTGATTTCTGGAAGCTGTGCAGAGAATTGGCTGGCCATCATGGTTTGGTCCTTCTTTTGAAGTAATTTCCCAGTTTACTTTTAATATAATAAAACTGTCTTCCAGTTGTCACGGTGGGGCTTAACGGACGGGAGCAGGTTCAATGGTTATCACCATGATGACTTTCATTGGAAACAGAACCAGTTAAATCACAATGCACTACTTTCCTTATAGCTCTGAAACAACATGGACGGGCGTACCGCATTCAACCACGTATGCGGGCCTTCACGCATTACACAATATAAGCGGGCCTTCATGCATTACACAATATATGCAAACCTTCGATAGTTCGATAGTTTCAGTAATGATCTACCAAGCCATGACCTCTGA
The DNA here is from genome assembly GCA_025084515.1 of Ancistrus triradiatus. Taxonomy (NCBI): domain Eukaryota; kingdom Metazoa; phylum Chordata; class Actinopteri; order Siluriformes; family Loricariidae; genus Ancistrus; species Ancistrus triradiatus. The sequence goes on from JAJAGP010001466.1 coordinate 101,263, forward strand.
TGTATTTCCGGTTTTTTATGTACGAAACGCGCACAGAACTGAAATGCGCACAGTAGAGGTGGGCAATACCGGGAATTTTAGTATCGATCCAAAAACAAGTAAATGCAGGGCCAGTATCGCCGATATCGATACCAATACTTTTTAATATTTAAGCTTCATAGATCCAAAGGATCCAAAAGACCTAGGATAGAATTTCACCAAACATTGTATGTGACAACAAAATACTTTATTATCACAATCAACATTTTTGTTTAGAAACAATGGAACAGTAACAAAACAAAGTTTGCCTTATCATTAGGAAAATAAATCTTTTTTCAGGAAGAAAAGGAGAAACTACAATACAAAAATAAAATACAAATTCTCCCCTCACTAGACATCTTTTCTAGTTTTTTTTTTCTTTGTTTCTTTTTTTCAAATAGAATTGTTTTTTAGGAAAAACAATAAAAAATAAAGGATTTTCTTCCTTCCAGTGCAATTCTGTTTTTTCTTAAACAGAGTGTAAAAAAAATATGACTCAACACAACTTAAAACAAAATCTACTGAGGTTAGAGAGCTGACAAACCACAGTTTCAGACTTGTTCTTTTTTCCCAAGTCGAACAATATAAGAAAATAATACAAAGAATAAGGAATTTCTTCCCCATCAGTGCACTTCTGGCTTTAAACAAAATAAAAACAATAAGTAATGGAGGAGAGCCCTGAGTGGGCGGGCCAGGCTGAGCCTACCTGCATGGCTGATTGGCTGGCGCCACTGAGCCACGTGACGGTGCAACAACAAAAGAGGAGAGGGGGGGTAGGGGGCACTGCTCCATGCTGTGTGACCCAGCACAGCTGCTCTTACAGACAGAGAGCAATCTTTGGTGAATCAGTCAGCATGTGCAGGAGAGAAAAAAAGCTTGAGTATCGATCTTTTTACACGAGTATTGCTCAATATCAATACCAGTGTTTTGGTATCGATATTTGGATAGATCCACCCACCTTTAGCGCAGAGAACTGAAATGAGCACAGAACTGAAACGCGCTGCCGTGTTGGAAGCGTACAGTTCTTGTTTTTTCTCGATTTAAAGTGATTTTTCTCGTTTTGTGATTTTGTTACAAGAGGATCAGAATGGAATTGATCACCTCATTGTTAGGGATCACTCCGGCTTGACGGCGTGAGCTGCAGCAGCGCGATTGCGCGTGCATCAGCCTTCCTGGGCTTTTTAATGGGTAAGTGGTGCCACCTCGCCGCAACTGCTTCACCGGCTCGCTCACGTGACTTTTCGATGCACTCGGCGTTTAGACGCTTAAATGTGATCTTCGCTGCCTGCATTCACCAGACAGCTTTTTGGTTCTTTCCTTTATTATACTTTTGTTTGTTAGGGATAAAGGTAGTCTGGGGGAATCAAGACCCTCAAACAGGAGTTGTCAGGAGGCAGCTCGGTAAGTTAGGGCCCTAGATAGGATAGGGTCAGCGTTTTGGTTGTTTATTATTTTTTCCTTTTCCCGAGCTGCACCTGCAGCTCTGTGCCTTCATCCCGCCGTCGTTTCATCACGCCGTGGCCCCCCCCCTCGCCGTGATCGGGCGATCTAATTCCCCGATCGTGTGGGAAGAGGACGTTGAGTGTTTCACCCGTCCTCTTCATTTTTTCCTGCGACCGTGCGCTCTCCTGCGGCCACGTTTTGATTGCGGTCGAGCCACACGAGCTCGTGAAAGCTCCGGTTGGGATCTGCGCATGCGCAGACCCGAAACGCTTATTGCGCAACGGAGGCATGCTGTGAATTACAGCACTCTGCGCTTACAGCATGCAGTTTCTTTTATTTAGTTTCTTTAGTTATTTATACCTTCGGTTTCATTCCAGTTATTAATACCAACTGGAGCTAACCGCACTTGGGACCCAACCAAGTTATTTTTTACACGGTTCGTCACTTTATTTTTTTCCCTTTTAAAAATGATGGCGAACCGTAACACGTGCTATTTCTTCAGAAAGTTTAATAAGAACCAGAGAAATTAGTCCACTATTGAGAAAGGGACTTTGGCGCTCTTGTTAGCATTGGAGTACTTTGAAGCTTATGTGGGGAGTAGCTCCTTGCCTGTAACTGTGTATACAGCTCACAATCTGTTAGTAATTTGTCATGCAAGTACAATCATAATCAATGCTTGATGAGATGGTCTCTTCTAGCACTACAATTTGGAAATTAAGCACAAGAAGGGATCTGAGAATGTGATTGCAGATGCATTGTCACAAGCATAGATAATTTTGGTTATGGTTATCTCTAGTTGCAAACGGGGGGGTGTATGCAAGGGTCTGCACGTATGGGGCCTCATTCATGAAATGTGAGCAGAACGAATTTGCATGTAAAACAACTTTTTTGAGTTACTCAAGGCTTCTTCTTGGAGGAACAGCATAACACATATGGAACCGATAAAATCTACAGAGATATTAGGATTAACATTAATAAATGCCCTTCTGTAGGAGATCTGTAAGTAATAAAAAATACATTTAGGCTATTTAACTAATGCAATGGTGAAAAAAGTGGCAACATTTATGACAAATGCTAAAAAGCAAGACAGCATGGTGTAACAAACACATCAACAACAATAATTATAAAATTAATGTTTAAAAAACCTCCTGTGTCGGCATCTGTATCGGTATCAACACATGTTCACTGGAATTGGATCGGAAGTGAAAAAATGTTAATCGGCCCATCACTAGTCACTTGTCTGTTGCAAGAGGTTGTTCAATTAGTAAGGTACTTGTTATTGATCAGATGTTGGGTGAAGTCCCAGAGCTGTCACTGCTGGGGTGTTCAACTGCTTGTATCTTGTTATACTGTACCAGTGGTGAGTTGTAAATGTAAAGGTTTACTTATTATTAAGTACCTTTTAAAAACTACGGAAGCTCTGTTTTATCTTTATTATTGCATAATAAAATAATATTACACAGGGTCCCCAAGAGACCATAAACATTCCTGCTGACAATAATTTTGGAACTGGTGATACTCCACAAACATAAGGAAAGAGCTCACACATTATTAAAAAGTTTCTCTAAACACTGTTTTGTTGCTCAAAATGCCACAGTCAAAAATGTCTGCTGCACCATGGGCAAGTATAAATAGCAACGGTAAAGCAAATGGTTTAATCTAGGGCTATGACAAACCCTATCCACCACCCTAAACAAGGTTGCTATGGCAACATGGCCAACATAATTAAGAGTCCTCTTCCTGCAGCTACTGAGGTACAGTGTGTGACACTGCCAGTCAGCAGTAACATATAGTTTTGATATGAATTTCATGTTAATAAATGCTGCAAAAGCACACATATCCCCACACCCACAGACACTTTGAACCACTCATGTTAGGCCTAAATTCTAGTATTTCTCCAGTTTAGCTTCCTTCATGCATGCTCTTCTAAAAGTACTCTCCCGACAATAACTGTATACTCTTATTTACACAGAAAAAATATTCATGAAACATTTCATTCAGGATTTAGATCCAACCACAGTACTGAAACCGAATTAGTTAGGGTAGTTAATGACCTGTTAATGTCCTCTGATAATGGATGCGTCTGTTTCCTTGTTCTATTAGATCTTAGTGCAGCAGCTGATACTGTAGATCACAATTTGTCCTTGTAAATAATTCATACTTGGATACTACAAATGTATGGCATTCCTCAGGGGCCGGTGTTGGGACCTTTATTATGTACTCTTTACATTCTACTATTATTGAATATTATAGATAAACATGGAATTAATTTTCATTGTTATGCAGATGACACACAGTTGTATATATCAGCCAAACCAAACAAAATCAGCAGACTCAGTAAAATTGAGAATCGTATTAACGACATAAAAGATTGTGTGTCATGTAACTTTCTTCTACTGAATTCAAATAAAACTGAAGTATTAGTCGTTGGTCTGAAGGTTGCGAAGGGAGAAGTTGACTAATCTAGTGTTAAATATTAATGCTTTCTCTGTCACCCCCAGCTCAGTAGTAAAAACTTAGCTGTCACAATGGATTCAGACCTTTCTTTTGATTCACACATTGGTGATATCACCAGAGTTGCCTTTTTCAACTCCGTAATATCTCAAAAATAAGAAATATGCTTTTTATTAATGATGCTGAAAAACTGATCCATGTGTTTATAACTTCAAGGTTAGATTATTGTAATGCCCTTTTTGCTGGTTGCTCAGGTAGATCCTTTAACAACTCAAGTTGGTCAAAAATGCATAAGTACAGGTACTTACTTGAAACACTAAGTTTGATCATATTAGTCCTGTTTTATCATTTTTGCACTGGCTGACAATTAAATTTCGTACTGATTATAAAATCTTATTACTGACCTATAAAGCGCTACATGGCCTGACTCCGCAGTATTTGAATGAAATAAATGCAGCACTATAATCCATCACGCTTACTTCATTCACAAGGTGCAGGGTTACTTGTAGTCCCGAGGCTTAAGAAATTCATTTCAGAGGAAGACCATTCTCATACATGGCCCCTCAACTTTGGAATAGCCTCCCTGTCATTGTTTGTGATTCAAACTCGCTCTTGATCTTCAAGTGCAGATTAAAAACACACTTATTTACTCAGGCCTTTGAGTAGTCTTAAAACACATTTTGTGTTTCTGCATTTCCAAGATGGCGTGGATCCTGAGGATGTAATCCACGGCTTCACTGCTGCAAGGACGACACTGCCTGCCCTCACTGCGTTCATCAACCTGAGGATGAAGCCCTTAGATTCAATGCAGAAGTTGACAACAATGCCTCATCACTACTCATCCTGTGGTGACTCTCTCTGTTCCTTTCCTCATACTGTTACTCAGTACTCATCAAAGGGTAATAACTTCCCTCCCCTCCTCTGGTTCCACTGAGCATGCATTTCCAACAAATCTTTCCCATCGAGGACACAAAAACCTACGGTGACCCATCATATTGGACTAACTGTCCCAACTCACTCATTGCTTACTCTATACACTATAGTTTTTTATTCTCTATTTCTTACTTTATTTCATCTTAGCCTATATATTATTCTATTCTAATTTTATGTAGTGTATTTTCTTTACATATATTCTTTGATTCTTACATTTAACATCCAGGCTACCCAAGGAGGTTGGGTCCCTATTTGAGTCTTGGTCCTCCCAAGGTTTCTTCCTTGTAACATTTGAGGAATTTTTCCTCGCCACTGTTGCCTCAGAAAGAACACAAGGCGAAAACTGACAAACGGGTTTCTTTCTGTGTTTTTTCATCTCTCCTCAATTCAATCAATGAGCTACAGCTCTGAGTCACAGGCATCGGGATCACTGCCCTAGCAGTGCTAAAAATAGCTGCAGTTACCTGCTGTTTCCCGTTGCATGTCACATTAATATCTCATTTATGTCTCTTCTCCTCACACATTTACTCTGTCTATGTAAGGATACAGTTTGAGTTAGCCATACTCGCATGATCAACTAGTGACTCAACTAGATGCATTATTCAACAAGGTCTTTTCATTTTACCAGCTCAATGTCATGGCTTTCTTTCTACTTCTGTTCAAGACTGTGAAAACACAGTACACATGATGTTACGGCTCTGGATTTGTGAGATTCATATCTCAGATGGCAGAAACTTGTTCAATATATCATGCAGCTGAGGTGATATTTTTTTAAAAAAGCTACCCAGTTTTATCTTTTCAATTAACACTAATTTGCATTTTGGTGTGAGGGTACATCTTGTCAGTGAGGAGATATGTTATCCACCCAGCAGGACCACTAATTTTGTCAAGTACAAGTTTGTTGATTTTTCATTTTTACCTTAATTATTCAGAATATGGTCTGATTTCACACTTGCTTTAAGAAGAAAAATACAATTGTACTGTCCTTTTTATATTGATTGATCATTCACTAATTAATCATTCACTGTGCAGGATGAAAATTTAGTTGTTTTTAATAATACTTTTTTATGAAAATTTTGACCATTTTGGGATATCTTGCATCTTAAAATAAAGCCACAAATTATTTATTAGATTTAGGTCTGGACTCTGAGTTGCCCATTCCAAAACACAATTTTTTTTCAGTCCAATCTATTTACTTGTATTTTGGCTCTTTGACTATTAACTTCTTCTATTAAACTTACTGCTACCCTAAAATTCTCAAAAAATATATTGATACAATTTAGAATTAATCGTTCACCCAGGCACTGTAAGAATTATGTATGATTCTCCAGTTGTCACTTCAAAAAGGTTTGGTTTTCTCTGTCAAAAATTCAGTTTTGATCTTATCAGTCCAATTTACCAAAATAAATGTCGATATCAGCTAGGAGGTTCTAGAGATTTCTGCAGGCCTGTGCTGTCACTGTTGGGTTCTTGTTCACCTCTGTCATGGTAAAAACTCACTCCTTGTGAGAGTAAGAGCAGTACTGTATGTCCTCCATTTGTATATAGTTATGATTGTGAATGACACCAAATTTGTACCTATGGTTTTTGTTGACATTTTTATTTATTTTTATTTATTTCACAAAACTTTAAGGGAGTAATGATGATTAATCCATTTGCTCCTTTTCAAACCCACTTAATCCAATTCAGGGTCACAGGGAGCCCAAACTGCAGCCCAGGGTGCAAGGCAGGAACCAACCCCAGGCACCAATCCATCACAAAGTACATACGCATGCAAAAACTCACACTGGGACACTTTTAGACAACAATTGACCTAACATATTTGTTCTGAAATGTGTGAGGAAACTAAAGTGGGGAGAACTTGCAAACTCCACGCGGACAGAGTCCCAGGCAGTAATCTTTGAAGTTGAAAGATGGCACTGTAAAGGAATTGAATTTAGGGATATGTTAGATAATTCCAAAGGGTATCAAGTACAAAATGTGATTCAACCCAACACTTCACCCCAAGATAAAATTTATCCTTCCTCTGATCATGTATGTATGATGACCATTTCTTCTTAGCCCAGTCCCTTTAAAAGTGGAAAAGTTGTTAAAAACTGGTCAGTGTTTTTTTTTGTGTGTTAAATAAAAAGTAAGCCTCTAGCAAAATGTCCTCTGCTACAACAGTTCTTTTTATATCATCTGATTTTGACACCCTTGAAGGTGACATTTCATCTTTCATCTTTATGTAACTGTGTATAACCACACTGTTTTGGCCCCAAGCCACTGAGAGAAGCACACCATGTGCAGTGTATCTCAGATGAGCTGTTAATGTATCACAAACTGGAATCGCAAACTGGAAAATATTACATAATTAGCAGCATGCAAGTTAAATATAACTGCTTTTTGAGTGAGTCCTTAATATAAATAATTTGTGAAAGACTATCGCACTTGCTGTCGCACTTACTGAAAATATCAGCGCTTTGCTTTACTCACTAGGCAGCCAAATTTGTCTGTACAACTCAAAAGTCGTGTGTGTTATCTAAACTTGTAATCTTCTATTAGCTGGATTGTGATTACGTTTTAGCAGTATGACATACTGTTGATTGTTTAAGAAGAGCTTTAGAAGGGATTTATGAATGGCATCTTACAAATTGCTTTTGGCACCATCATACAAAACACACCTCCTACTGAAAGAGGCCACTGCCATAAGGGAATTCCATGAAGGGATGTACTTGGTTTGCAACAATATTTAAGTAGGTGGTACATGTCAAACTAATATCCACATGGATGCCAGCCATTGCCGAGATTATCACACTGCCATTGTTATTCAATTCGCCTATCAGTGGTTTGATCGATGCCTGATCGATGACATGAACCATGACATGAACCTAACTTTGTACTCTAAGAGAATCAAAGTCTGAAAAGTATTAAAGAAATAATACCCTGAGTCATGACTGAACATCGGTTTTCTGATAGTGTTGAGAGGCATGCCACTTCAGAAGCCAATTTGCTTAACATGTGTTCCTGACAGGTAAAAACCTGTGAAAGCAAAAATAATATGGGCTGGGAATGCTTTTGGATATTGATTTGAACCAGTTCAGCAGCAAATATATGTAATGGAAGCCATTTTTTCATTAAATATACGTATTTTCTATTCAATTTTTTAATTTGGGCATGCAATACATTTGGACATGCAATGTATTGCGTGCCCAAATTACATGTAAGTGTAGATGACGATTTAACCATTATTCAGACACCACCTGTGCATAACCACATATGTGGGGGTATGTGAGCTGCCTCAGGATGTTCTAGGACGAAATCCTATTTATTAATGTATCCTTTTTCACTTATCCATGCAGACTGAAACGTACATTTTATATTTTGGTTTCAAAATGCTATTCATAACCCCTAAGGTGTTTGTGTGAAGGTAATTCTGGTATATCAAATAGCAAATGCAAATACTTGTACATTTACAGTGGTACCTCTTTACGAAGACGTTTTCCCATCAGGAATAAAGTAAATTGTATAAATCCGTTACAGACCACCAGAAAATCCACACTGTATAAGGCAAAACATGCATTGATGGAGAGTGGGGCAAAAAAGTATTTAGTCAAGTCAAGTCAGATTTATTTATATAGCGCTTTTTACAATGGAGCATTGTCTCAAAGCAACTTTACAAGTTTAGATTATCTCCTAATAACTACGTCCAATCCCAAATTGAGCGAGCCTAGGGCGACAGTGGCAGGAAAAACCTCCCTAGTTGTAGGAAGAAAACCTTGGGAGGACCAAGACTCAAAAAGGGACCCAACCTCCGGCGGGCGGCGTAGATGATAAATCTAAGAGCGGCGAACTAAAGTCATGGAGTCAAAGTTCGAATAGAATGTGAAGTATGCACATCGACATTAAGTGGCCGGGGTATGATGAATAAATCTAAGAGCGAACTAAAGTCATGGAGTCAAAGTTCGAATAGAATGTGAAAGTATGCACATCGACATTAAGTGGCCCGGGTATGATGATAAATCTAAGAGCGAAACTAAAAGTCATGGAGTCATGGTCGAATAAAATGTGAATTATGCACAGTGGAGCTCCATCAGATGTACATCATGTGTGGGCCGGAACTGCCGGAACACAGCTCGGAGAGAAAACAGAAAATGTAATTAGTTATTGATTAAGAGCACAGTGTCTATTAACAATCACTGATGCCATGTCAATCACTGATGCCAAGTGTAGCATGAGACCCCGGCAGCATTAGCTATAGCAGCATAGCTAGAAAGCTAGAAAGAGGAGAACTGGAAGGAAACACAGCCAAGAGGGATCACATGAGACATTTGGCAACCCCACGAGCGGCAGAAGACACAGCAACCCAACGTCTCTGATCACCATAAGACTCTTTTATGACTATGAACCCCCAGCTCTGCCCTTATTCTAAGGCAAGGTTGCATGAGTCAAGATCACGAGGACCCAAGCCTAGTTCAGCCAGATCGCCCACTCGACACTCCCGGCTAGCGGACAAGGCAGGCAGGCCAGACATGACTCCAGACTCCGGCCCCAGTAACAAAAAACATGCAACCTGGTCTAAATCTAGTCAAAAGCCTGTGTAAATAAGTATGTCTTTAGCCTAGACTTAAAACTTTGGAGGGCGTCTGAATCTCGAACGAAAGTGGGAAGTTTATTCCATAGTTGGGGGGCCATGTATGAGAAAGCCTTTCCCCCTGCTGTGACTTTTTTAATTCTAGGAACTAAAAGAAGTCCTGCTCCCTGTGAACGAAGTAGACGTGTTGGATTGTAAAACTCTAAGAGTTCACTCAGATAATGTGTGGCCAGGCCATGTAGAGCTTTATAAGTTATAAAGAAGTATTTTGTAATCAATGCGAAATTTGACTGGTAACCAGTGCAGTGATGATAGAACAGTCATTTAGTCAGCCACTGATTGTGCAAGTTCTCCAGCTTAGAAAAGATGAGAGAGGTCTGTAATTTTTCATCATAGGTACACTTCAACTATGAGAGACAAAATGAGAAAAAAATCCAGGTAATCACATTGTAGGATTTTTAAAGAATTTAATTGTAAATTATGGTGGAAAATAAGTATTTGGTCAATAACAAAAGTTCAACTCAATACTTTGTAACATCACCTTTGTTGGCAATGACAGAGGTCAAAGGTTTTCTGTAAGTCTTCACCAGGTTTGCACACACTGTTGTTACAAATCACGCTGACTTCCAGCCTTTGGACACTAGAGGTCAGCGTTTTCTGCTCGGGGCATGCTTTTGCGATCACGCATGCTCCCGTTTAATCGGCATTTAATCACAGATTGGCAGCACCTGCTTACTCAGGTATATAAGGCTTTCCTGACTTCTGGCAGGTTGCTGCTGCATCATCGATCTTGCTGTATCACTCTTGCGGTTTTGTCAGGGGAAAGTGGGGTAACTGGCGGTTGGTTATAAGACCGTCAGTAATTGTACGGACTAGGAGGTCTGGAGGAAATGTTTAGGGCGTAGAATTTTAGAGTAGGGTCAGAACCTTATCCTCGCCTTCAGTGTCCCTTTACACCCCCCAAAGGGGTTTTCCCTCACCTCTCCAGCCCTCGTAGGCCTGCTCAGTTCCCCCTCTCTGCGCGATCGGGGAGTTGGTGCCTCTCCCTTGCGATCGCGTTCATTCAGTAGAAGCGCTGAGCAGTGACCTTGCCGCATCCCTTCTCTTAACGTGGCCGGATCATGCTGCCAGCTCCTGCAGATCTCGTGATTCGCTTCGCTTTCAGTCAGGAAGAGCGTTCTCAGTTTCGCCTCTCCTGACGCTGACGTCATCGCTCTTTCTCCTCGAGCGAGATGCGTGCTCGGAACAGCCTGACTGAGAGAGTGCCTGCTCGCTCCATTAATTCGAAGCACGCATTCTTTCGTTTCGGTGGTTTAATTCACCGCAGCGTGTTCTAGTGCTTAAGGGAATTGTTACCCAGTCCTTATGTTATTTATGACGTTTTTTCCATTGCCCTGTTTTTGCCATTCCTCCATGCATATCTCCTCTAGAGCAGTGATGTTTTTGGGCTGTTGCTGGACAACACGGACTTTCAACTCCCTCCACAACTTTTCTATGGGGTTGAGGTCTGGAGACTGGCTAGGCCACTCCAGGACCTTGAAATGTTTTTTACGAAGCCACTCCTTTGTTGCCCGAACAGTGTGTTTGGGATCATTGTCATTCCACGTTCCATCTTCAATGCTGTCACTGATGGAAGGAGGTTTTGGCTTAAAATATCACGATACATGGCCCCATTCATTCTTCCCTTAACACGGATCAGTCGTCCTGTCCCCTTTGCAGAAAAACAGCCCCAAAGCATGATGTTTCCATCCCATGCTTCACAGTAGGTATGGTGTTCTTGGGATGCAACTCGGCATCCTTCTTCCTCCAGTTGAGTTTTTACCAAAATGTTCTATTTTGGTTTCATCTGACCACATGATATTCTCCCAATCCTCTTCTGGATCATACATGTGCTCTCTGGCAAACTTCAGACTGGCCTGGACATGTACTGGTTTAAGCAGGGGGACACGCCTGGCACTGCAGGATCTGTGTCCCTCTCGGCTTTGTGATGGTCCGACAATGAACAAACAAAAAGGACACGAGGGTGTGTTCCAGGTGTAAGTATAAGAGATGCTATTTATTAAAGCTTAATTCCAATTGAAGCCCAAACTAAAAAATAATAGTGGAAAAAAACAACAACCATCATATGCAAATGCAAGTTATGAACTGTCCATCAATTAACTTTTTCCAAACTTTAAGCTTTCCAACCCCATTAACACTCAATCATGGTTCTCCTGCTTCTTGCTACAAAAGAGGCGTATATAGAACCCAACAGGAAGTGTGATGACATCACTTCCAGTTTTAGTGCGGGAAAGTTATCCAATAAAACCTCCCCAAACAAAGACTCATGTTTCTCTCTTGAATGAAGACATACTCTCTACCTCTCTCGAAATAATCACCCGGTAAGCACATTTTCTCCTTTACATAACTACTTTAATTAGAAATTCTCAATCAACAACTGTTTTATAAATCAACAACTGTTTTATTAAGTATAAAATACTGAAGTTATCCATTTAACAATTACTATAGCTTTGCTTGATAGTATTTCTTATTCATTTCCCTAAAGGTTTTACCCACTGTCAACGGTTAAAACTAAAAATTACCACATCCCCAATCAATCAATTAATAAAGGTTTTGACACTAGTGTCTGTTTTTTTGTTTGTATTTAACTTATTTAAAATTTACTAAAAGGTTGTTAACTCCTATAACTTCCTATGGTGACTGAGAACTGCAGTGTTACTGATGGTAGCCTTTGTTACTCTCTGCAGGTCATTCCTCGGGTGTAGTTCTCCCTCCGTGTAGTTCTGGGATTTTTGCTCACCGTTCTCATGATGATTTTGACCCCACGGGATGAGATCTTGCATGGGGCCCCAGATTGTGAGAGATTATCAATGGTCTTGTATGTCTTCCATTTTATTACAATTGCTCCCACAGTTGATTTAGTCATACCAACCTGCTTGAATATAGTAGATTCACTCTTCCCAGCCTGGTGTCCTTCAACAGGTCTTTGATCTTGACCATGGTTGAGTTTGGAGTCTGACAGTTTGAGGCTGTGGACAGGTGTCTTGTATACAGATAATGAGGTCAAACAGGTTCCATTAATACAGGTAATGAGTGGAGGACAGAAGAGCTTCTTAAAGAAGAAGTTACAGGTCTGTGAGAGCCAGGAGTCCTGCTTGTTTGTTTGTGACCAAATACTTATTTTCCATCATGATTTACAATTAAATTCACATTTACAATTAAAAATCCTACAATGTGATTTCCTGGAATTTTTTTCTCATTTTGTCTCTCATAGTTGAAGTGTACATATGATGAAAACTACAGACCTCTCTAATCTTTCTAAGTAGGAGAACTTGCACAATCAGTGGCTGACTAAATATTTTTTGCCCCACTGTACGTATTCCCTGATTTACGATGGGGATATGTTCTGACAAATCCATCAAAAGGTAAATGCATCATGAACCGAGGAGTTTAATGAGTGTTTGGTAGAGCGATCCATAACACATACATACATAAATAATGAAGCCTATGGTAAGTACTGATAAGTACTTTAATTAAGTTAATGTTTAAAACACTTGCGTTAACCTACACTTGGCCAAAATCATTAACACAAGGCTAATTTTATTTTATTTTTTTAAAGTGTTGAAAAATCTCAATTTAGTGGAGTACTGGATTGAAAGTGAAAAGTGAAAGCAACACTTACACAATTGATGAACTCTGGGTGCTAGCATAGCTGCTAAGCTGCTAAAAACAGGATGACAATAGCGGAGATCTTCACTCAGCAACAGATATTGTGAATCTGAATCACTGTCTACTGAATCGTGAATTGGGTTTCTGCTGAAACGAGTCAACAAGTCAAACTCATACAAGTTTAAGCAAATGTATAGAGTACCGAGTAAACGACAAGAACCAAGACAATTTTTTCTGATCAAAATATGTCAAGAACCGATTTCGTAGGGTTCTGAGGTGGTTGAGAACCGAGTTAGCACTGTATTACTCTCTTGCTTTGTAAATCTGAATGGTAAAATAAATACAGAACACACCATTTTACATGTCACATTTTCATTTGAATTTGATCTGCTTCTATATGACTATCTTCTTATATGAAAGATTATATTATATACTGGAAAATAATATTGATCAATATATGATAGGTCATTGACTCCGCCCCACTGTATTGCCATTCTGTGATCTCTTTTCAATAAGACTAGGTGCTAAAATGCCTTTTAAACATTTGTAATGCTATTCACACAATATGTTAATAAAATCTTCTTAAATAAAGCTCCCAAACCAGATCTAGCAGATCAAACCTCTGCCAAGCTGCCACTGTTGGGTCCTTGAGCAAGACACTTAACCCACAATTGCTTGGACTGTAAGACTGTACCAATTGTAAGTCGCTCTGGATAAGGGCGTCTGCTAAATGCTGTAAATGTCAATGTAAATGTTCTGTAATGGCGGGGTTGCCTAACAGGCAAGGAGGAGACGAGTGCAGGTTCTATCATGATCGTCATGATACTTTACTTGCAAATAAACAGAAACTTAATACAAACGTAAATACCCACTCAGACAAAAGAAACCAAACCCAAACACAAACGTCAGCAAAACATGCATGAACATATATACAAAAACTAAAGACCAACATCGGCTACCGCAAGACACCGTACCACAAGCGGGCTTACCGGAATATAACACAATACCGAAAAGACGAATACTAGCCTCCGGCTACCACAAGACTCTACACAGAAGTGGGCTTACTGGCTTGCAGCGCATACAGTCAAAAACAAGCACACACGTACTTTAAATGCGGTCGTAAACCGCCAAAACGCCGCCACAGTCAAAAGGATATGCATCCCAAAACAAATCCTCACACCGTTCGGAAGCTAGGGCCCTGCCCTGCGGAGCACCACGAATGACGCAGTTTCCAAACACCCCCCTGCGGCAAGGAGGGGCACGAAACGTGGAGGACAGGGAGAACCTGTGACAAAGTCCCCCCCCCCCCCCCCAACAGAGCCCGAGACGGAGCTAGGGCTCCTTTCAATGCCCTCCTCCACCAGGGCGCACCACAGCATCTGGGGGCTTCCTCTCCGGACGCTTCTGAGATACCCACTTGGGCACCGAATCAGCCTGAACCCCCGTAGGGATAGTGTCACGGGAACACCCTGCCTCCTGCTGGTCCTCACGAGACCCACTAGCCTTCTGCATATCCTCACTCAACTGCAAGGCCTCTCTCGACCACAAGGCCTCTCTCGACCTCAGCACAGCTACTGGATCCGCTGCCCTCGATTCTTCCACGGGACCAGTAGCCCTCGGCACGGCTACTGGAACAGATCTCCTCGGTGTGGGCACAGGAACACTAGCCCTCGTCACAGCCACTGGAGCCGTTGCCCTCGGTGCTGGCACTAGAACACTCGCCCTCGGCACGGCCACTGGATCTGTTGCCCTCGACACTTCCACAGGACCAGTAGCCCTCGACACGGCTACTGGAGCAGATCTCCTCGGTGTGGGCACCGGAACACTCGCCCTCGTCACAGCCACTGGATCCGTTGCCCTCGACACTTCCACAGGACTAGTAGCCCTCGGCATGGCTACTGGATCCGTTGTCGCCCTCGGTGCTGACACAGGAGCAGTCGACCTCGGCACTGCCACTGGATCCACTGCCCTCCTCACGTCCACAAGACCAGTAGCCCTCGGCACGGTTACTGGAGCAGATCTCCTTGGTGCTGGGACAAGAACACTCGCTCTCGGTACGGGAGGTGGCGCAAATGTCTGTGACGCGAATGTCCGTGGACCGGGAATCGACCCTAATGTCCGTGGTGCGGGAGTTGGCGTGAATGTCCGAGGTGTGGGAGTAGGCACAAATGTCCGAGGCACAAATGTCCGTGGCGCGGGATTCAGCACGACGCTAGCGAACTCCGAAACAAAAACTTCCATAGCAACCGGCTCTACAACTGAGTTAGCGAGTTCTGAAACACCACTACAAGATGCTATCAGCTCCACTACTGAGCTAGCGTGACCAGAATCAGAACTACAAAACGCTATCAGCTCAATGACTGAGCTAGCTTGTTCAAAGATGGGACAAAAAGAAGCCATAGGCTTTATTACTGAGCTAGCTTGTTCAAAAACATAACAACGAGGAGCTATCGGCTCAATAACTGAGCTAGCTTGTTCAAAAACAGGAAAATAAGAAGCTATCGTCTTAATTACTGAGCTAGCTTGTTCAGAAACATGACAACAAGGAGCTATCGGCTCAATAACTGAGCTAGCTTGCTCGAAAACAGGACAAAAAGAGGCTCTCTGCTTAATTTCTGAGCTAGCATGTTCAAACATAGGACAATGAATAGCCACCGGCTCAATAGCTGAGCTAGCTTGTTGAGAAACACACATCTTTGACACTATCGGCTCATTTATGGAGCTAGTGTGTTCCGAAATACCGCGACGAAATGCTCTCGGCTTAATAATTGAGCTAGCTTGTTCAAAAATAGGACAACGAAAAGCTATCGGCTCTATAATAGAGCTAGCTTGATCAGAAACACAAACATCCACAGCTATCGGCTGAACTACTGAGCTAGTGTGGTCAGAATCACAAACATCCACAGCTATCGGCTCAACTACTGAGCTAGTGTGGTCAGAATCACGAACATCCACAGCTATCGGTTCAAATACAGAACTAGTGAGGTCAGAATCACGAATATCCACAGCTATCAGTTCAAATACAGAACTAGTGTGGTCAGAAACTCGAATATCCACAGCTATCGGTTCAAATACAGAACTAGTGTGGTCAGAATCACGGACATCCACAGCTATCGGCTCACCTACTGAGCTAGCGTACTCAGAAACACCGTATCGAGACGCTATCCGGGGTTTGACCAGTACCTTTCGGCCACTGGCTAGCTGGGGTTCTCTCAATTTACCAGCAAGCCGTACCACACTCAACCTGTTGGCAGACGCTTGCTTGTCTTCAGCTGGGAGACTGTACCTCTCCCACAGCTTCTCTACAAGCTGGTCACTGGTCCCCAACGACAGCTTGGACCAGTTAATGTCCGCCCAGTAGCGTGGTTCGCCTGTGAGGAGCCTACTGTAAAACACCAAGCGCTCTAAATCGGAACGCCGCATTGACGGGGGTTACCGTCAAATTTTTCCGTCAGCTCAGCCCATATCTTACCGACCGAAGTAGCGTTTAAACCTGCCGTCTCCTTTGTTTGGCGGCGGGGATTTCTGTAACGGCGGGGTTGCCTAACAGGCAAGGAGGATACGAGTGCAGGTTCTATCGTGATCACCATGATACTTTACTTGCAAATAAACAGAAACTTAATACAAACGTAAATACCCACTCTGACAAAAGAAACCAAACACAAACATCAGCAAAACATGCATGAACATATATACAAAAACTAAAGACCAACATCGGCTACCGCAAGACACCTTACCACAAGTGGGCTTACCGGAATATAACACAATACCGAAAAGACGAATACTAGCCTCCGGCTACCGCAAGACTCTACACAGAAGCGGGCTTACCAGCATGCAGCGCATACAGCCAAAAACGAGCACACACGTACTTTAAATGCGGTCATAGACCGCCAAAACGCCGCCACAGTCAAAAGGATATGCATCCCAAAACAAATCCCCACGCCATTCGGAAGCTAGGGCCCTGCTTAAATACAGTTTGTTCAAGTTCACTTGTCCGAGGGCCCTAGCTTCTTCTTCTGGTGCTCCGCTATCCGGCGGAGCACCACGAACGACGCGGTTTCCAAATGCCTAGGAGGGGCACGAAACATGGAGGACAGGGGGAACCCGTGACACCTTTATCCATTCATATTTCTGCGTGCTGTTAAGGTGGATGCTGGAGTGCTCATTAAAACTCATCATATTCTGTCCTGCAGGGATGTTATAGAGTCAACGTGTCGTGTGTAGGATATGACACAGGGATAGGTTACATTTACATTTGTCATTTAGCAGTCGCCCTTATCCAGAGCAGCTTACAACTGATATAATCTTACAGTCCAACAATTGTGGGTTAAGGGTCTCGCTCAATGATGCAACAGTGGCAGCTTGGCAGAGGTGGGATTTGAACCCTGGAGATTCTGATCCATAATCTAGTACCTTGACCACTAAGCCACCACGTTCCATCAAAATTAATTAATAGTTCATTAATTTCTGGTTGTTATGTTCAAGTATCATCATCTTTTGCAAAGTGGGCTTAAGTCATAATGAGCTTATGTCATAATACTACCCTTTATAAATGTTAGATGGGAAATTGAAGTTAAATCCTACCATTTGTTTTCATTTTATTGATTAGTAGAACCAAGCTACAACTCTGACTGTCTTAGATCAGTGGAAACTAATGCCATGTTTGCAAATAATTGAACACAGTTGATGATACACAGTTGGACATATCAGCCAAACCAATTGACGGCCTTAAAATCAGCAAAACTGAGGATTGTGAAAAGGAAAAAAAAGACTGGATGTCATTTAATTTTATTTTGCTTAACGCACATAAAACTGAGGTTTTATTAGTTGTTCCCAAAGCTGTGGCTATATCTATCCTAAATCTAGATGGCTGTTCAGTATTGCTCTGTCAATCTGTAAAAAACTTGGGTGTCATATTGTCAGAATCTTTAGTGGTTCGTGTGTTTATAATCTCAAGGTGATATTACTGTAACGCCTTACTTACTGGATGCTCTAGTAAATCTATAAATAAACTTCAATTAGTTCAGAAAGCAGTGCCTCAAGTGCTAACTAGAACTAGAAAATTTGATTATATCGGTCCTGTTCTGTAATCACTACACTAGATACCAGTTAGATTCCGCATTGATTACAAAATGTAACATATAAAGCTCTACGTAGCATAGCCCCACAGTATCGGAGTGAACTCTTACAGTCTTACAATCAAGCTTGTCCAATTCGTTTGCAGCGTGCAGGACTTATTTTAATTCCTAGATTTAAAAAAGTCACAGCAGGGGAAAATGCTTTCTCATACATGACTCTCATGACTCTCTCCTTCCTCCAACTGACTCGGGGGAAAAAAGTGACTCCGTGTATCGGAGTATTAGATGATAATGTAAGGTTGTCAAATTGCTTTGAGACAATGCTCTATTGTCAAAAGCGCTAAATAAATAAATCTGACTTGACTCGTTGACTGACTGGGTTGCAGCTTTGATTTTACTAAGCATAACAATTGGGAGGAATGAACACCATCATGCTTAATTCATTTAAAGACCTTTTGCACCCACACACAATGGCACTTGTTAAAGCACATCCATTTCAATAAAATGTGAAGCCTGGAGAGGAGGAAATGAAACAGAGCAACCCCACCATCTCAAACTGCTCACAGGTACTTCTAAATTAGCATTGTATATCACTTGTGGAAAAAAAAACACAATAACGCCCAACAGCAACATCAAAAACAACATTTTCTGTGATTAAATAAATAATGCTTGCTAACTTTTGGAGGACTCCCTCTGTCCCAAAATGAGGAGTCATAAGTATAATAAGGCTCATTAATAATGATCTTCTAAATCAGAGATATTGATTGCATTTTCCTCTCTTTGATGCAGTTCAGTGTCTATAGGTAGTATATATAGATTGTTTTTATTTGTATATTAATTAGCGCTCTACATTCAAATGTGTGAAAGGCACATAAGCTGAGTGGGAGAGATGGGTTCACACCAGACACAGTCTTTCCAATCCAAACACAGTACTGCTCTTTCAACTGAGTGCACATAAAAGGTTTGAAAAATATTTTTTTATCCTCATGTTTTCTCATTTGACGCAGTAGTTTCACTATGGCAGCAAACGTACTACGAACATTTTTGAGTGAACATATAAAGCAAAATATTAAATGACATGAAAGTGCATGTCTTGAGAGAAAGAAATAACAGATGAAAAACCACAGCAAATTAAGTCTCTTGTGTATGTCTTCATGCAAAGAGCAATAAATAGAAGTAATAAAATAAATGAAGTACTGTTTGACAACACCCTATTGCAACAACAGACCCATAAGACAGACTACATATCAAGTATTCAGCAAATGACAAAAGGCCCCATGCGGCGAGGTGACCAGGCCTACAGCAGGTTATGGTCGCTGAACTGCTGGCTGTCCAAGTGGTGCTTTGAAAACAACGTGGGCTTTATAGACAACTGGACAGCCTTTGAGGGTAAGCCTGGCCTTTTAGGATGGGACGGTGTCCATCCCACTCGGGAGGGTGCTGCTCTCATCTTCTGCAACATTGCCCATAGTCTTATGGCCCGATTGGTTAGGGGCTGACTATCCAGAGCAGGGATCAGGCAGTAGACAGACCGGCTTAACCAACTGTCTGCTGGTAGCCATGCACCGTCACCCAGAACCCACATTATTGAAACTGTGTCTGTTACCCGCATCTGCCCTAAACGTAAATGCTCTCAAAAAGTTTGTTTTAATAACCTCATTAGCATAAACACAGATAGCTCCCAAAGAAATAACAACCTTAGACTAAAGCTAGGATTACTTAACATTAGATCCCTTACAAAAAAAGCAGTGACTGTAAATGAAATGATCACTGATAAACGCTTACACGCTCTCTGTCTTACTGAAACTTGGATTAGACCTGATGAATAATTAGCCTTAAATGAAGCCTCACCTCCTGGATACAGTCATGTTCATCGCCCTCGTCCTAATGGTCGTGGGGGAGGCATAGCCACAATTTTTGACAAAGAGTTAGCTGTTACAACTAAATCCCAATACAAGGCTAATTCTTCTAAAATACTGATCCTTAATGTGACTGATCCATCGTTATGGAAGTCAAAAACACACTCTTTTTTACCGTCCTCATGGTCCCTATTCAGAATTTCTTCAGAAATTCGCTTACTTTTTTTCCTGCTTACTACTGTCAACAGGTAAGGCTTTAATTTTAGGTGATTTCAATATTCACTTTGACAATGAGCAGGATCCACTTAAAATTGATTTCGAGTCCATCTTAGAATCCATGGGTATCACTCAGAATGTGATGGGACCAACCCACCACTGTAATCATACTTTAGATGTAATATTAACATTTGGTATCAATATAGATAACCTTGATGTTTTCCCACAAAGTGATTCGATTTCAGATCACTATCTTTTAGTATTTGAGCTATCTCTAATAAATAAAATCCTTCTGCCTCGTTATCACACCCAGCGCACTATCACATCTGCTACTCCAGCTGCGTTTATTAAAAACCTACCAGACTTGAAATTTAATACACCTACGGAGATCAATCATCTTGAGTGTGTAAATGGACCAATTGGAATGTGTGCTTCACTCAACCCTGGAAAGGATTGCTCCTGCTAGGGTCCAAACCCATTAGGGAAAAAAAGGCTAGCACCATGGTATAATGACCACACCCGTACCTTAAAGCAAAAGAACACGGCATCTAGAGCGCAAGTGGAGACATAGTAAATTGGAGGTGTTTTTTTTTTACGATGCTTGGAGGGACAGCATGGCAGAGTATAAGCATGCCCTTACTAAAGCTAAAGCTGCATTTTTTTCCTCAATCATAGAGAAAAATAAAGAATAATCCAAGATTCTCTTTAATACACTCTCCAAATTAACAAAAAACCCTACAGAAAGTGACTCTCCTGTTCTGTGTAATTTTAACAGTAATGATTTCATGACTTTCTTTTAATGATAAGATAGAAAAAAACATTAGGCATAAAACTCAATGCTCATCACATCACCAAAACTGTTCAGCAATCTTCCAGATGCAGCACTTGTGAAGACATCTGTTTAATGACCTGTAAAATCAAGATTAGAATCTTTTACCCCAATTACTAATACTGAACTATCCGCACTGATCACCTCGTCTAAGTCATCAAAACATGTTTATTAGATCCAATTCCTACACGTTTACTCAAACAAATAATACCTAGTATTATAGAGCCAGTGTTAGTTATTTTTTTAAATTCATCTTTTACCTTTTTGTTATGTGCCCAAATCCTTTAAGTCTGCTGTTATAACCACTGATTAAAAAAAAAGCCAATCTTGACCCTTGTGTGATATCTAATTATAGACCAATTTCAAATCTACCATTTCTGTCCAAAATCTTAGAAAAAAGCCGTCTATCAGCAGCTCTGGGCAGTTACCTCCGAAGGAATGAAATTTATGAAACATTTCAGTCTGGCTTCAGGCCCCATCATAGTACTGAAACAGCATTAATTAGGGTACTAAATGACTTGTTATGTCCTCAGATAAGGGATGTGTTTCTTTTCTTGTTCTGTTAGATTTAAGTGCAGCATTTGACACTATAGATCATGATGTTTTACTAAACAGACTAGAAAATACTGGAGTTATTAAGGGATTAGCACTTTCTTGGTTTAAATCCTACTTAACCGACCAGTACCAGATTGTTCATATAAATAATCTAAGGTCTAAGCTCTCAAAAGTGAGGTATGGCGTGCCTCAGGGGTCAGTGCTTGACCCGCTTTTATTCTCTCTGTACATGCTGCCACTAGGCTCAGTTATTTCGTAAACATGGCATTAGTTTCCACTGCTATGCAGATGATACACAGCTGTACATATCAGCCAAACCTAATGACAGCCTTACAATCAACAAAATTGAGGACTGTGTAAAGGACATAAAAGATTGGATGCTATTAAATTTTCTCTTACTTAAGTCTGATAAAACTGAGGTTCTATTAGTGGGACCCAAGGCTGTGAGACACAGGTTGGCTACATCTATCCTAAATCTAGATGGCTGTCCAGTATTGCCCAGTCCATCTGTAAAATCTTAGGGGTCACATTTGATTCAGATTTCTCCTTTGATGAGCACATTAGCATCATCACTCGAATTGCTTTCTTTCAATTACGTAATATCACTAATTTAGAAATATCCTCTCTTTTAATGATGCAGAGAAACTTGTTCATGCATTTATAAACTCAAAGTTGGATTACTGTAACGCCTTACTGACTGGATGCTCTAGTAAATCTATAAATAAACTTCAATTAGTTCAGGATGCAGCTGCCCGAGTGCTAACTCGAACTAAAAAATTTGATCATATCACTCCTGTACAATCATCACTACACTGGTTAAAGGTCAAATTCCGCATTGATTACAAAATACTTCTTATAACTGATAAAGCTCTACATGGCCTGGGGCCACATTAACTGAGTGACCTCTTAGAGTTTTACAATCCAACTCGTCTACTTCGTTCGCAGGGTGCAGGACTTCTTTTAGTTCCTAGAATGGCCCCCCAACTATGGAATAAACTTCCCACTTTCGTTTGAGACTCAGACACTCTCCAAAATTTTAAGTCTAGGCTAAAGACATACTTATTTGCTTTTGACTAGATTTACACTGGGATGCATGGCTTGAGTCACTGGGGCCGGACTCTGAAGTCATGTCTGGCCTGCCTGCCTTGTCCGTTAGCCGGGAGTGTCGAGTGGGCGGTCTGGCTGAACTGGGCTTCGGTCCTCATGATCTTGACTCGTGCATCCTTGCATTAGACTAAGGCCAGAGCAGGGGGTTCATAGTCAAATTGTCTTATGGTGATCAGAGACGTTGGGTTGCTGTCTTCTGCCTCCCGTGGGGTTGCCAATGTCTCATGTGATCCCTCTTGGCTGTGTTACCTACCAGTTCTCCTCTTTCTATCTATGCTGCTATAGCTAATGCTGCCGGGGTCTCAAGCTACACATGGCATCAGTGATTGACATGGCATCAGTGCTTGTTAATGGACACTGTGCTCTTAATCCATAACTAATTACATTTTCTGTTTTCTCTCCGAGCTGTGTTCCGGTACCAGTTCCAGCCCCACACATGATGTTCATCCGCTGCAGCTTCCTTTAAGCTGCTTTTGTCATCAGCCCCATCATACCCCGGCCACTTAATGACGATTCGAACTTTGACTCCATGACTTTAGTTTCGTTCTTAGATTTATCATCTATGCCGCCCATGGAGGTTGGGTCCCTTTTTGAGTCTTGGTCCCCCCAAGGTTTCTTTGTATAACACTGTTTTTCCTTGCCACTGTCACCCTAGGCTTGCTCATTTTGGGATTGGACGTAGTTATTAGGAGATAATCTAAACTTGTAAAGTTGCTTTGAGACAATGCTCCATTGTAAAAAGCGCTATATAAATAAATATGACTTGACTTGACTATTAATATCTGGTTCAGGATATGGTTATATTAGGAGCGGTTTGAGATGGAATGATAACAGATTGAAACAGTGCCTAATCTTAGCACCCTAATGCCATAAGTTGAAAATAACATGGCTAAGAATAGCTGACCCACAGACTAAGCAACAGGGCTGCCTGCTGCATGCACGTTTCAGTTGTTTTACTACATACTGCTGTAATACCTTATGCATGTCTTCTTAAAGCTGTTGTTTATCTCAGGCTAATACTGAATTATGTTACCATTAAGACTTAAGACAGGTACCCAGACTATTTTTTTCCCGATCTCATTTTAGAATTCAGGCCTACTGCCCCAGATCATTTGTCTCAGTCTCAGACAACTGAATTAATACTCAGGATTAACAAAGATGACAGCTTGCTTCTTCTCTCAATTTTTCCTCAAATCTTTAGAGATAATATGTATATACATGACATATATACTATGGTCTGTATTAACAACTGTGTTGTGCAACAAAAAGAAGAAATGTTCCAGAGTTGGGAAATGTTCAAGTGTTCCAGACTTTAGGAAACAGTGAAATGTTGCAAATTTCCCAGAAAATTATGCTAAGACATCCATCAAAATAGGAAGAGGATGTGAGCCACTGTGCCAGATAACCACAGAAACACAAATAAGTTCAAACAAGTCATGTTTAGGAAAATACAAAGACCCCAACTCAACGACTCCTCAGCAAATCCATCTTAAAAATACCAACGCTATATTGGCTTTGACAGATTTCAGAACTAACAGGATGGCAATTTTTATCTGTCAGCTGGTTTCCTCTCTCTGCTTCAGTGCTACTGTATATCGTGTACTTGCTGTTTTTGTTTAGATTATTCTTAATACAACCTGTAATTGGCCAATGTCATAGTTGGTATGTTGTTACTATATAAGAATGTATAATATAATATAATATAATATAAATTAGATTTTCCACAGAACATGGACTTGTAATGGACTTGATAGCATCGATACTGTGTATTCTACAACCCTAAGTCAACACATAGTACCAATGCTATCAAGTCCATTACAGGGACAAACACCTGACAATCTGTTAGCTACTCTGATACTGTTGACAAGTTTAAAGAGCTTATTTAAGAGCAATCCTGGGACTATTTACAAGAAAGAATGATTAGAGGGTCACCTGAGTTGTTGACGTTGTGCATGACTCTGTCTTGGAGATCGTTAGGCAGCCATGGTTTGCTGATGCCGTTGCTGGAGAAGCAGCCGTCACCCTCGTAAATGGTTTGGAGCATACTCCAGTCAGAGGCACACTGCCTGCTTAACTCTTCCTGTCACACTCTCAGGAGACCACACACGCTCGTGCCAACCTCCTCCTCTGTGACACTGAGTAAAAAGACAACTCCTCCCTCGCTAACACCAACAGTGCCGTCCTTCCTCTGCTATCTCCTCATGAAATCTGTCCCTGCTTTCCCCTTCACTTTTACATGATTACATGACTTGTCAGAGAATCAGTAGGGGTCTAAACCATCTCCTGCTGAAGTTGTGAAACTAAAGCTTAAAAAAAAGAAATGCTTTCTTTTGGCTTCAGTCGGTCTGTCAAAGCACAGTGGATTAAGTCGTTCCTGTCTCTCCTCAGCTTTCCCCTGCAAAATGGCTGCACACAGACCCTTCACTCTGATTGTATTGCTGAATGTCAAGCAACTATTTCTCTGTTCTGATTTTCATTCCTCTAATCATCTCTCCTAAGCTTTGTCTGGTTCAGAGCAGATCTGCAGAGCTGTGGATTGAAGGGAGGACATTCATTTGCATGTGAATCAACAGAAGCATGGCCCAAAGTTGACAGAAACAGAACAATAGCCAGCCTGTATATAAATAGGTCAGACGAGGCACAGGGACTGGAGCAGCATTGATGTGTTTTAAAATACACATCAACACAGCTGTGGCCCCTTGCTCTCTTCCAGAAGGCATTTCTCTCTCCATTTCACTCTTAGATTCTGTCAATCTCCCTGTTTGAACCATCTCCTCATTCTCATGCCTCTGGCCTCCTTAAAAAGACACAATATCCACTTTCTGGACATATAAATACAATTCAACTTTTATTTGCTGCTGTTGACATTCAGAGCCACTGTACAGTTGTGCTGAGATGTGCTCATGGAATACATGCAAAAAAACAGAACAAAACTCACTCGCACTTTCACTTAATCAATCTGATATACCTTTCAAATTTTCTCCAACTGGGTTTAAATATTTAGGGATTCAGGTATCTCGTACTTTACTCTCACTCTTTCATACCAATTTTTCCCCTTTGATAAGTAGACTTAAATTGGACTTACAAAGTTGGAAATCTCTTCCAATGTCTTTGATGGCTAGAATAAATACCATAAAAATGAATGTAATGCCTAAATTCCTTTTCCTGTTTTAAACTATTCCGTTATTTTTGCCTAAAAAGTTCTTTAAATCTCTGGACCAGCTTATCACCTATTTTATATGGGATGGGAAAGTACCCAGAGTAAGCAAGTCAGTATTACAGAGATTCAGATTTGATGGGGGGTTGGCTCTTCCAATTTTTTTATTTTATTATTGGGCAGCTCATATTCAGAAGGCTCTTTGTTGGCTTCAGTCTCCAGGGTTGCTTTGGTGTAAGCTAGAGACACATTCTTTTTTTTGTCAGCTCCACATGTGCTACTTACTTGTCCCTTACCACTCAAGCTCTCCAGTTTTACACATGACCCATTGGTTCTTTCCACACTTCAAATTTGGTGTCAGTTCAGGTGTCATTTTAAGTTTGGGTCGCCTTCTACATTGATGCCAATACTGAATAATCATTTATTTCTCCCAGCTTTGAAGGATGCTGCTTTTACTATATGGCAGGAAAGGGGTATTAAGACTTTTCAGGATCTGTATAGGGATGGTTCTTTCAGTAGTTTTGACCAGTTATCTGCTTTTTTTTAAATCTGATTTTAACCTTCTGTCTTTACATTTGTTCAGATACCTTCAAGTTAGGCACTGTGCTTCTTCCCTTTTCCCTGACTATACTTGTCTTTCTGCCAGACAGCCGTGGGATAATTTTTTTACTTTAGACCCTTTCCAAAAATCACTTGTATCTAAGAATTATTCACAGCTCATGGCTTTCGATGTACACTCTTTAAGTAACATTAAAAGGGGGTGGGAACGTGAGCTGGGAACTACATTCACAGATCAATTGTGGGACAAAGCTGTATGTAAAGTTCGTTCAAGTGCACCGTGTGCAAGACTTCAGTTGATACAGTTCAAGGTTTTGCATAGGGTTCATAGGTCTAAGTCCCAGCTATCAAAATTTTACCCCAACAGTGTGAGTAATCAGTGTGATAAATGTAACGCATCACTGTGTCATTTAAGTCATATGTTCTTTTTTTGTCCCTCCTTACATAAATTTTGGTTCGATTACTTTGAAATAATGACAAAGGTTTTGGGCATTAATGTTAATATGAATCCCTTTATTGCGATATTTGGTTTTTCTGCTGATTTGACCTCGCTCACAAGGGTTCAATCAGATATCTTGGCATTCACGTCTTGTGGAAGTCATCTAAACCCCCCTCAATTTCACAATGGTTTCGGGACGTTTTGTACATTATTAAGCTAGATAAGATTACATTTACTTTAAAAGGCAATACTGCAAAATTTTATTCTAAATGGAATTCTTTTCTTTCGTATTCTCGTTCACTTCAATTAATGCTGGCTGACTGATTGTTTTTTGTTTTTTTTGCGCAGTATACAAGTACATATGTTTTTGTATTCTTCATTTATTTATTTTTGATTTTCTTTTTTACTCTATTTTTTGTATATTCATCATTTGTTTATTTACTTATTACTTACTTTTTTTATTTATTTATTTTCTTATTTTATTATATCGTATTTATTTTTACTTTTGTGTGTGTGTGTGTGTGTGTGTGTGTGTGTGTGTGTGTGTGAGTGAGTCTGTCTGTCTTTCTGTTTGTGTATATCTGTCATGTCACAGTTGGGGTTATGGGGTTATAAGGTGGGTTTAAATTGAGGAGAAAAAAAAACAACAGGTGGAACTTTGTAATTTATGGTGTTTATCATTAATTTTTGGTTTATCCTTATTCGACCTGTGTTTATTGAAAATGTTTTAATGTCCTGACTAAATTCCTCAATAAAAAAAAATTATAAATAAAAAACAGAAGAAAGAAATTATGCAATTCTATTCCAAATCACGATCAGTGCTTTGGATATCTTGGAAAGCTGTGTATGGATCTAGCAATAGCTAGATAGATATATCATATCGATCAACCATAACATTTAAAGCACCTTCTTGTTTCTATACTCATTGTCAATTTTATCCGCTTCACTTACCATAAAGTTGTAAAGACTGTAGTCCATCTGTTGCTCTCCATAATTTGTTAGTTTCTTTCAACATGTGTCAAGATCTCCATGGGACCATCAAAGGGAAGATATTATTTGAGTGGTGGATTAATCTCAGCACTGCAGTGATACTGGTGTAGTGCTAGCATGTTAGTGTGTGTTGTGCAGGTATTAGTGGATTACAGCAGTGCTGCTGGAGTTTTTAAAGATTGTGCCCACTCACTGTCCACTCTGTTAGACACACCTATCTTGTTGTAGATGTCTTTGTAGATGTAAAGTCAGAGACAGTAGCTTATCTTATGGAGGATGTCCAGAGCAGAATATCATCAATGTGGACAATGACGAACCACCCCAGCATGATGCAAAGAACATATTTCACCAGCAACTGAAATGACAGTGAGGCATTAGATAAGCCAAATGGCATAACCAGATATTCATAGTGTCTGGAGATGATTATGAAAGCAGTCTTCCACTCATCCCCCTTGTGAGTGTGTGACCAGATTTTAGATGCAGTGGAGGGCTAACCTGCTGTAGAAATGGGCAGATTTGAGTTGTTCTAGGGTAGCCAAGACCAGAAGCATGGGTCTCAGACTCTTCGTAAGTAGACATCTTAGCAAGAAACTCACCCGTCTCACGCTCTCACAGAGCAGACCCCGGCTTCTGTGCAATCGTTTTTGAGTTGGTCAGGGACAGCGGACGGACTGAGCCTGCTTAGGGGCTCAGTTCCCATAGGGCTGGGAAGCTCAAGGTAATCTTTTGTTCAGGGTTTAGACATAGAGTAGTGTAAGCAGTTTTGTTTTCATTTGTGTTTTTTGCGATCGCCTTTTAACGATCGCTTTGATTCTTTCCCTGTCCTCGAACGCTTGGTGCTGTTCTGTGCCTGCGCGTTCTGGCGAGTGACGTGCCACCCGCCGTGCATGCACTCGGCAGCGCACCCCTCTTTTTCGGACTTGCTTGCGACGTCAGTCCACCCTCCCTTCACTCTCCTCTCAGCGCGAGCCTGTGTGTGAGATTTCCCCCACACACACAAGAGCCCGTTTTGTTGGGTATTTGTTCAGTTCAGCCTCGGTGGTCTGGTGGCACGTTTGGTTAAACCACTTATCACTGACTCAGCCGACCAGGGTTTGATTCCCAACCACTGAGGTGGCTTTCTTAGTTGGCCATTTCTTTTTCTCCTTTTTGTGAACCGCTTTCTTTTCACTTAGTTATATTTTGGTTCACCTCTTCCATCTGGAGCTAACTGCGATTGGGTCCTAAACCAGTTTATTCCTTTGTTTTCATGGTTCACTGATGCTGTAATTATGGCAAATCGTTACAGAAGAGTGCCACCCGTATAGGACCAAGCGTTAGCTCCTGGGACTTCCTATATGAATGTCCCTAAGCGCCGTTCGCTCATGTTACCTGGATCTCGGTTAGCTCTGGGGGGTCCGTCAAGCTGTCTTAGTTCAGGCGTGGCCTAGTTTTGGCAACCTGACCTCATAGAGCTGCCCAGTCCCCACCGCAGATGGCGTCAGTGTCCCACCCAATCCAAACAGCTATTGCTGCCTCCAGCAATTGACCGGGAACCTGGGTTTGACCCCGCTTTTGCTCCCCCCCCCCCCAAGGAGATTCCTTCTCACCGGCCAACCGGCCTTGATGATAGGGTGGAAGATGCCCTTGTCCTGTTTCTTCCGGCTTCCTCCCTGCCTGCGCTGTGTGATCTAGCCATTCGCACAGACATGTCACTTAGATCCAGAGTCAGCTTCCATCCATCAACGCTTCCTCTCATAGACCACTCTGGCCTTATACCAAACTTCAGCATGAGCTACATGGCATTCGATTCACTTTTCCCAGCCTGGTGCAGGTCTAGAATTTTCTTTATGATGTCCTTTGACAGCTCTTTGGTCTTAGCCATGGTTGAGTTTGGAGTCTGACTGTTTGAGGCTCGGGACAGTCAAGTCAAGTCAAGTCAGATCTATTTATATAGCGCTTTTTACAATGGAGCATTGTCTCAAAGCAGCTGTACAAGTTTAGATTATCTCCTAATATCTACGTCCAATCCCAAATTGAGCAAGCCTAGGGCGACAGTGGCAAGGAAAAACTCCCTAAGTGTTATGAGGAAGAAACCTTGTGAGGACCAAGACTCAAAAAGGGACCCAACCTCCTTGGGCGGCATTAATGATAAATCTAAGAATGAAACTAAAGTCATGGAGTCATACTTCAAATAAAATGTAAAATATGCACATCGGCATTAGGTGGCCTGGGTATGATGGGGCTGGAGCTGATGACGAAAGCAGCTTGAGTGAAGCTGCAGCGGATGAACATCATGTGTGGGGCTGGAACTGGTACCGGAACATAGCTCTGAGAGAAAACAGAAAATGTAGTTAGTTAAGGATTAACAGCACAGTGTCTATTAATAGCTAGAAAGAGGAGAACTGGTAAGTAACACATGAGACATTGGCAACCCCACAGGAAGAACCCAACGTTTCTGATCACCATAATACTCATTGACTATGAACCCCCAGCTCTGCTCTTAGTCTAAGGCAAGGATGCACGAGTCAAGATCAAGAGGACTGAAGCCCAGTTCAGCCAGACCGCCCACCCGACACTCTTTGCTAACGGACAAGGCAGGCAGGCCAGACATGACTCCAGACTCCGGCCCAAGTGACTCAAGCCATGCATCTCAGTCTAAATCTAGTCAAAAGCCTGCGTAAATAAGTATGTCTTTAGCCTAGACATAAAATTTTGGAGAGTGTCTGAGTCTCGAACGAAAGTGGGTAGTTTATTCCATGGGGGGGGGGCATGTATGAGAAAGCCTTTCCCCCTGCTGTGACTTTTTTAATTCTAGGAACTAAAAGAAGTCCTGCACCCTGCGAACGAAGTAGACGAGCTGGATTGTAAAACTCTTAACAGTTCACTCAGATAATGTGGGGCCAGGCCATGTAGAGCTTTATAAGTTATAAGAAGTATTTTGTAATCAATGTGGAATTTAACTGGTAACCAGTGTAGTGATGATAGAACAAAACTGATATGATCAAATTTTCTAGTTCGAGTTAGCACTAGAGCAGCTGCATTCTGAACCAATTGAAGCATCCAGTAAGTAAGGCGTTATAGTAATCCAACCTTGAGGTTATAAACGCATGAACCAATTTCTCTGCATCATTAAAAGAGGATATTTCTAAGTTTAGTGATATTACGTAATTGAAAGAAAGCAATTCGAGTGATGCTGCTAATGTGCACATCAAAGGAGAGATCTGAATCAAATATGACACCTAAGTTTTTTACAGATGAACTGGGCAATACTGGACAGCCATCTAGATTTAGATGTAGCCAACCTGTCTCTCACAGCCTTGGGTCCCACTAATAGAACCTCAGTTTTATCTGACTTAAGAGAAAATTTAATAACATCCAATCTTCTATTTCTTTTACACAGTCCTCAATTTTGTTGATTGTAAGGCTGTCATTAGGTTTGGCCGATATGTACAGCTGTGTATCATTTGCATAGCAGTGGAAACTAATGCCATGTTTACGAATAACTGAGCCTAGTGGCAGCATGTACAGAGAGAATGAAAGTAGGCCAAGCACTGACCCCTGAGGCACGCCATACTTCACTTTTGAGAGCTTAGACCTTATATTATTTATATGAACAAACTGGTACTGGTCTGTTAAGTAGGATTTAAACCAAGAAATTGCTAATCCCTTAATACCTACAGTATTTTCTAGTCTGTTTAGTAAAGCGTCATGATCTATAGCAGGGGTGTCAAACTCATTTTCACCAAGGGCCATATCTGCATTATAGTTGCCGTCAAAGGGCCAGCTGTAACTATAAGACAGTAAATGTAACTACTCCTTAACATATTGTTAAATAACTGTTTTTTATATTATATATAATTGTTAAAGTTAACACAGTGAATACATTGCTGCACAAACAGAGTAGAATATGTAATTCACTCAAAATAAAAAATAGGAGTTGTATATTGACGTATATAAGCCATTAACAGAAGCAAATGTGATTCAGGGGAAAAGAAAGAGACGTCAAAAAATGTCGACGTATATTGTACTCTTTGATGACTGATTCGGCCTCATAACACTAAAGACATTTCGGTTTTTCCCCTTCAAGCACAAACATGTATTCGCTTTGCCATCTTTTCTGAAACTGCCTTCCATCTCTATCAATTTTTCTCTTCCTGGACATTTTTGGATCATTTGTACCACTTGTTGGGATAAACCGCTGTCGTTAAACGCTGATGTGCATACACTGCCATTCAGTGGTGAGATGCAGTCACTTCGCGGGTAACGTAATCGATATAATCCATAATTGGTAATGCAATGTGTTGTGGGAAATGTATTTTATGGAATATATGTTTTCAAGTAGCATAGACTGATTTGACATACACCTTTTAAGCTCTCGCAGGTCACATAAAATGACTTGGTGGGCCACATTTGGCCCGTGGGCCTTGAGTTGATACATATGATCTATAGTGTCAAATGCTGCACTTAAATCTAACAGAACAAGAAAACAAACACATCCCTTATCTGAGGACATTAACAAGTAATTTAGTACCCTAATCAATGCTGTTTCAGTACTATGATGGGGCCTGAAGCCAGACTGAAATGTTTCGTAAATATCATTCCTTTGGAGGTAACTGCAGAGCTGCTGATAGTGTGTCTTTTGTACAGATAACGAGGTCAAACAGGTGTCATTTTTACAGGTAACGAGTGGAGGACAGAAGAGCTTCTTAAAGAAGTTACAGGTCTGTCAGAGCCAGAAATCTTGCTTGTTTGTTGGTGACCAAATACTTATTTTGCACCATGATTTACAATTAAATTCTTTAAAAATCCTACAATGTGATTTCCTGGATTTTTTTCCCTCATTTTGTCTCACATAGTTGAAGTGTACCTATGATGAAAATTACAGACCTTTCTCGTCTTTCTAAGTAGGAGAACTTGCACAATCAGTGGCTGACTAAATACTTTTTTACCCCACTGTAGTCTCATCCCATTCGCAATATATTATTAGTCCCAATTGCAATATATTGAAGTGATTGTATATTCATATGGAATGAATATGTGATTACAATATATTGCATTTGGGATGAATAATATATTGCAACTGGGATGACAACCTATATGATTAAATATATTGCAGTCGGGATTCAAAATGTGTTGCAACATTCTATTACATTAATTAAATATATTGCAATTGGGATTCAAAATATATTGCAAGTGGTATGACATTCTGTATGATTAAATATATTTAAAGTGGGATTCAAAATATATTCCAACTGGGATGACATTGTACATCATTACATATATTGCAAGTGGGATGACATTGTACCACATTAAATATATTGCAATTGGGATGACATTCTATTCCATTAATTAAATATACTGCAAGTGGGATTCAAAATATATTGCAACTGGGATGACATTGTACATCATTACATATATTGCAAGTGGGATGACATTGTACCACATTAAATATATTGCAATTGGGATGACATTCTATTCCATTAATTAAATATACTGCAAGTGGGATTCAAAATATATTGCAACTGGGCTGACATTCTATGTCATTAATATATTGCAAGTGGGATGACATTCTACATCATTAAATATATTGCAAGTGGGAATCAAAATATATTGCAACTGGGATGACATTCCATATTATTAAATATATTGCAAGTGGTATTCAAAATATATTGCAAGTGGGATGACATTCCATATCATTAAATATATTGCAAGTGGTATTCAAAATACATTGCAACTGGGATGACATTCTATATCGATATGTAAATATATTGCAAGTGGAATTCACAATACAGTGGGGCAAAAAAGTATTTAGTCAGCCACTGATTGTGCAAGTTCTCCTACTTAGAAAAATGAGAGAGGTCTGTAATTTTCATCATAGGTACACTTCAACTATGAGAGACAAAATGAGGGAAAAAAAATCCAGGAAATCACATTGTAGGATTTTTAAATAATTTAATTGTTAATCATGGTGGTAAATAAGTATTTGGTCAATAAATTTGGTTCAATTCAATACTTCAAGTAAGATCAAGATTCAACATTCAAAGAGATTATTGTCATTTGCACAGTAAGGAAACAGGTTTCTGTGTACAATGAAATTCTTTCTTTGCTCCTCACCAAGAATGCCAAACAGAAAAGAAAAAAAGAAAGAAAAATACAATGAATCAACAATAATAATAATAATAATAAAAAAACACTAAATAACTAGTACAAAATTAAGTAGAGCAAAAAAATTATCGCCATATATAATATGGATATTATTATTTACAGATCAATTAAAATGGAAGTGAAAATGTGCAAATGTGTAAAGTGGCAGTGACATGTAAACATGTAGACGATAAAGTGCAGGGTTATTTCTGAGGTAGGTTCAAGAGTCTGATGGCAGTGGGGAAGAAGGAGTTCTTTAACCTGGTGGTTTTGCATTTCACACTTCTGTATACCCAACCTAAGGGCAGTCCGTGTTGGGGGTGGGTGGGGTCTTTTAGGATGGATGCAGCTCTCCTGTGGACTCTGTGGTGATAGATGCTCTGCAGAGAGGGCAGTGGAGTCCTGGTGATGTTCTCAGCAGTCTTCACCACTCTCTGCAAGTGTTTACGGTCCATTTCAGTCATGCTGCCGTACCACACGGTGATGCAGCCATCAGGAGGCTCTCAATCACACAACTGTAGAAGTTGCTGAGGATTTTGGAAGACATCCCAAACTTTCTCAGCCTCCTCAGGAAGTACAGTCGCTGCTGGGCCTTTTTGGCCAGCTGCGTGGTGTTCAGCGTCCATGTGAAGTCCTCACTGATATGGATGCCCAGGTATTTAAAGCTGCTCACCCTCTCCACTTCAAGCTCCTGGATGAACAGTGGCTGATGAGGTCTCCTCCCCTTCCTCATGTCCACTATCAACTCCTTTGTCTTGTCCGTGTTGAGGGCAAGGTTGTTGTCCTCACACCATGACACCAGCCTGGTCTCCTCCCCCTTGTAGGCCGCTTCATCTCCACCAGTGATACGTCCTATCACTGTAGTGTCGTCAGCAAATTTCAGAATGATGTTGTCCTTGTTGTTGGTGACGCAGTCGTGGGTGAACAGGGTGTAGAGGATGGGGCTGAGGACACATTCCTGTGCGGTAGGTTGTGATACTTGCTGAAGTCCTGTTGCCAATTCTAACGGACTGGGGCCTGCCAGTCAGGAAGTCCAGAAGCCAGTGGCAGAGGGTGGGGTGCAGGCCGAGTGTGGACAGTTTGTGGGTGAGTTTGTGGGGGATTACCATGTTAAAGGCGGAACTATAGTCCACAAAGAGCATCCTGATGTAGGAGTCTTTGTTTTCCAGGTGAGAGAGAGAGTAGTGGAGGGCAGCAGCAATGGAAACTTCATAATGATTGGAGTGAGTGCCACAGGCCTGTAGTCATTCAGGCAAGTGAGGGGGGCTCTTCTTCGGAATGGGGATGATGGTTGTTGTTTTGTAGCAGGAAGGAACGATGCTCTGGTTGAGGGATAGTTAAAAATGGAGGTGAGAACATCAGCCAGCTCATTAGCACATACTCTGAGGGCTTGCCCAGGAATGTTGTCTGGTCCTGCCGCCTTGCGGGAAGGAACGATGCTCTGGTTGAGGGATAGGTTAAAAATGGAGGTGAGAACATCAGCCAGCTCGTTAGCACATACTCTGAGGGCTCGCCCAGGAATGTTGTCTGGTCCTGCCGCCTTGCGGGGGTTGATCCTCTTCAGAGCTCTGCATACCTGGCCTGATGATACCAATGGTGGGGAGGAAGGGGGTTGGGAGGGCTGGGTGTGCATGTGCCTCTCTGTGCTGCTGCTGGAGGCCTCGAAGCGGGTGTAGAAGCTGTTAAGGTCATCTGGTAGGCTGTCTGTGGGGCTGATGGTGTTGGTGGTGTTCCTGATTCCTGTAGTCTGTGATGTGCTGCAGGCCTTGCCACATCCGCTTGGAGACAGCTGTGGAGTAGAAGCCGTTCAGTTTCTCCTTTCCTCAGCCTGTACTTCGCAGCTTTGTACTCAGTCTCATTGCCTGAACTAAATGCAAGAGAGCGAGCGCGCAGCATGTGTCATACCTGACTGTTGATCCACGGCTTCTGGTTGGGGAACCTCTTCACCTGTATGTTGGGAACAATGTTATCCACACAAGTGCTAATGTAAACGGACATGTGATCGGCATATTCCTGTATATTTACAGTAGAGTCCTCCAAGGTGGCTGCAACTTTAAACACATCCCAGTCTGTCATAGTAAAACAGTCCTGCAGAATGCCATAAGTCTCCAGTGTCCATATTTTAATTGTTTTGGTTACAGGGTTTGTTTGTTTAAGTCTTTGTCTGTAGGCTGGGTACAGGAATAATGAAATGTGATCAGAGTGTCCAAAGTGGGGGCGGGGTGCAGCCCTGTATGCACCACGCACATTGCTGTACATGTGATCTAGGGTGTTCTTGTCACGGGAGGGAATGTCCACATGCTGGTAATATTTGGGAAATACAGTCCGTAAATTGCACTGGTTGAATTCACCAGCGGTGATAAAGACGGCATCAGGATGAGCCGTCTCTAACACGCTGATGACGTCGTGGAGTTTGATCTTCTGGATCATCCATATGCTCTCTGGCAAACTTCAGATGGGCCTGGACAAGTACTGGCTTAAGCAGGGTGACACGCCTGGCACTGCAGGATCTGAGTCCCTCCCGGCGTAGTGTTGGTAGCCTTGTTACGTTAATCCCAGCTCTCTGCAGGTCCCTCCGTGTAGTTCTGGGATTTTTGCTCACCGTTCTCATAATCATTGTGACCCCATGGGATGAGATCTTGCATAGAGTCCTAGATCAGAGATTATCAATGGTCTTGTATATTTTACAATTGCTCCCACAGTTGATTTATTCATACCAACCTGCTTGCCTATTGTAGATTCACTCTTCCCAGCCTGCTGCAGGTCTCCAATTTTCTTCCTGGTGTCCTTCAACAGCCATTTGGTCTTGGCCATGGTTGAGTTTGGAGTCTGACTGTTTGAAGCTGTGGACAGGTGTCTTTTATACAGATAATGAGGTCAAACATGTGCCATTAATACAGGTAATGAGTGGAGGACAGAAGAGCTTCTTAAAGAAGAAGTTACAGGTCTGTGAGAGCCAGAAATCTTGATTGTGGTAGCCTAGCGAGTAAGGTACTGGACTATGGACCAGAAGGTCCAGGGTTCAAATCCCACCTCTGCCAAGCTGCCACTATTGGGTCCTTGAGCAAGACCCTTAACCCACGATTGCTTGGATTGTAAGATTGTATCAAAATAAATGCTGTAAATGTAATGTGACCAAATAATTATTTTCCACCATAATTTACAATTAAATTCTTTAAAAATCCTACAATGTGATTTCCTGGATTTTTTTTCCTCATTTTGTGTCTCATAGTTGAAGTGTACCTATGATGAAAATTGCAGACCTCTCTAAGTAGGAGAACTTGCACAGTCAGTCTCTGACTAAATACTTTTTTGCCCCACTGTATATTCATCTGTATTCATTTTAATATATATTGAATGCCATCCTTTCCAGTAATAATGAATGGATGAAAAATATACAGGTTTTGGAGACTGTACATTATCCCATTTGCAATATATATTCAACCCTGTTGCAATATTGAAAGCCACCCCATTTCCAATATAATAAAGGCATGAAGAATATACAGATCAAGTCAAGTCAGATCTATTTATATAGCGCTTTTTACAATAGAGCATTGTCTCAAAGCAACTGTACAAGTTTAGATTATCTCCTAATAACTATGTCCAATCCCAAATTGAGCAAGCCTAGGGTGACAGTGGCAAGGAAAAACTCCCTAAGTGTTATGGGAAGAAACCTTGGGAGGACCAAGACTCAAAAAGGGACCCAACCTCCTTGGGCGGCAGAGATGATAAATCTAAGAGCGAAACTAAAGTCATGGAGTCAAAAAACAGGTTTTGGACAATAGAAGTCTTCCCATTTGCACTGTATTTTAATCCCAATTGTAATATATTGAAAACCAAAGTGGGTCCCATTAGTGTAGTGGAATATGACTACACTTTTAAATTGATTCATTTTAATGAACAAACGGGGCACCACCGGATCTTTTGTGTACTGGTGGATCCAGAAAACCAGTTGAAAGAGAGAAAGCTAAATTAATCAGGAAGTTGATATGGGCAAATTCAGGCTGGATCTGAAGAGTGAGATTGCAGTTCTGTTTTTCTCGACCTCGGTTGAAATAAATGAATAAAAATCTCCCCCACACAAAGCGGTAAATTCAAAAGGTTATAACAAGTTTATTAACTACAAACAAGGAAATACCAACTGACAATCTGAAGTAATGACATGTATATCACAATGCTAAGATCAGGAAATGATAGCGAACATGTATATCACAGTGTTAAGATCAGGAAATGATGGCAAACATGTATATCACAGTTTTAATATGATTAACAATGTGTATCTATGTGTATCTATTACTTATCAATGGTGAGGTAAATACCCAGGTGCAATGTTATGAACTATTTTATTACGACGCAGTGAATTACTAGTAAGACATATTGCGATGAAACGTAAATAATTCAATGGAAAGCTACATAGACGTAGGCAGGTCTAGGTTGAAAGGTGGTTTAAAATTAAACGCAAGGTTCGAGAATTGGGGACCCAATCAAGCCATAAACTGTACTCGCCTGGAAATCACTTGGGTGGTCTGGGGCCCTGGCCTGGCCCATCCAAGAAGGCACATTTTTGAGGAGAGGTGATGTTTATCTTCAGAGCAACACAGCCGCTCGGAAAGACCTCTTGACAGCGTAGGCTCTTGGGCTTCTTGGTCATGCAGATAGCCGTCGCGTAACCACAGATGTTTTCCGGGCCGTGTCTTCAGTTGACCCGGTATTCGGCGTACTTTCCAGCTTAGGCTGCGGGCGATTCACAGTCCTCGAAGATTGCGTTCCGCACACTCAAATCTTCACCCTGGCCACAGGTATATGCCAAAGTCTGACGCGAACTTTATACAACACGCTTCTATAAACTTGGAAGGCTAAGATATACGAACATGGTCGAGCGTGAAGGAGATCTTTGCTAGTTGGTCTTTTAACTACTTTCTTTAGCTTAATTTCTAATTCGGTGATACTGAAGACTGCTGGACAAAGAAAAACTTAACTAAACTTAAATGCAAAACAAAAACGAAAAGAAAACCTAAAACCAAAAAAAATCTTACAAAGAAAAAGTCAAAAGAAAATGGACTACTTAAACAAAGGAACAAGACTGACTCTGCTAGCCAGCGGCGTAGCGATCAGGGGTGTGAGGCAGCGGTTTTGCCCTGGATCGGCCAATGAGAAGTTGACTCGGTATCAAGTTCCTCTTCTCGTTGGGCATGTCGCGATAAAGAGGTTATAACATTGGACTAATATTTTTAAATATCTAGAATGTCTAAGAGTATCACATAAGAAAAAAATCCTCAAGGTTACAAGTGTAGTTGCAGGAGTTCAGGTACGAGGATCCGATTGTCAAGAGCACCTTGAATCTACAAACTAGGACATAATTAAGGCATTCTAAACCAGAGGACATGCATTTGCTATTCCTCAAACAAATAATGATACGATCAATACCAGATGTAGGATACAATACATTCTGAATAACAACTTGCATTTCTGGTCCTCTATAAGTGTAAATAAGTATTAAACACGAGCTGAACGATACAAGAGACCCTGTAGAGATTTCATACTAATATTTTCCTAACTACGACACAAAACTGGACCATATTGAGTATGGAATGATCATTATACAAATGATCATTAGACATTAACCAAATAGACATGAAAATACATGAGAAATCAACGACATGCATATATATGATTATATATAGGTGTACGAAGAATATTCCCGAACAAATTCCTTGTAGGAGGGAGGCAGGGTGTGTGTTTGGACTCATTATGAAGCAGTTCTCATATTTTTCCTAATTGAGCGGTCTATGCAGAGGTAATCTATTTCCAACAAAATGTAATACTACTATTAAGAATATGTCTTTAAAAAGGCTGAGGTTCCCGGTCGTAATTTGTCCAGGGCTGTCCTTCCTGGCTAATGTCTGTCTGGACACATGGGTCGTAAAAGTGAATAGCAGGAAGGCTTCTTTGTTTTTCTTTGCAAAAGTTAGGCCAGACTTCTCCTGGAAAGAGGAAAGTCCAGGGTATGGTGTGTCAGAAATCATTTTAAGACTAACACATTGGCTTAGTTTACGATGGCGAGATGCAGGGGTTATCTGACCACTTGGCCAGATCCTAAATCTCTTTTGTTGGTTTGAGAAAAAAGGTTGGTTATCATGGCCATCAATCTGTGAAGACTCTGTCCATGTGGTGGTCCATGTGTTCCAAAGTATCGTAATGCTTGTGTCTTGGTGGAGAGATTGTAGATAAAGAATAACCAGATTTTGAATGACTGTCAATCCAGCTATTGAGGCTACATTAGCAACATACAGTAGTGAAGACCCAGATGCTTCTTTTTCACACTTGCCTGGTGTCACGCCGCACGTGCACCTGCTCACCACGCCCACCTTCGGGCACCTTCCACCACATTCTTGCACCTTCTCTCTCTCCTCCTTCTTCGATCACCTGCACCTGCCTCGTTTCTAGTGCTTTCCACATCACTATTTATCGTTCACCTCCACACTCTCACCGCTGAGTCTCGTAGCTTCTACTTCTCTGTCTCTGTCATAATCTCGTCCTTAGCCTCATCGTCATTCCTAACCGCGTCTTTCACCCTTCCAATTCTACTCTCTCTTGTTGTCCTTCCTATCGCTCAACCTGTTCTTCCCAAGCAGTACCGATCTCGTTAGATCTCCATCGCGTCCCTCGTATTCCTATTCGAGCCTCCTGTAATCGCTCAGCTACCTGTTATCGCTCCGTCCTTCCTCGCCCACTCGCTCATCTCCTCAACAGCCCATATTCCTATCTCTGTATCACCCTATTCGTTGTTAATCCTGTCTATATTCCGTGTTCGCTGGTTGTTAATATACACTGTCGTTGAGTCACGATCCACTCCTGCGTGTGTCTCCTATACTCTACAGCCGGCGTTACACCTGGGGTCCACCGAATTCTTCCCGGTGGTCTACACACATGATACACATCAGTGGATTCGTCTCGATGAATGAGCTAATTCTGTGGGAAATTGCGCTGTATTTAAAATGTTTAGCTACTAAATTTACATGTTTATTGGACACTTGGGTGGACAATTTTGGTATGGTTGCACTTGGGGGTACTCCTAGATTGTAACGCAAAAGAGTTTCCTTGTCCTAAAAGTTCTGAAAGCTCTAGAAATGGTTCAAAGTCAGGCAACAGAAACAACAAAAAAAGCTTTTTAAGATGTTCACGTAGACCTAGAGCTTTCGATTTTTTCACACATCTTTCTAAGGGGGGGGTGTCAACGGCCCACATACTTGAGTTTTGATCAATCAGACTTTCCAAGCAGTGTATATCAGCAGTATCTGAAAGTTTAATGAAAATGTAATTGGCAATTGTTTACGTGTCCTAAATGTCTAGAAAGGTCCGACGAGCCCAAAATTCGCGACCTGTCAGCACAGGCTCTAGATAAAATACTCAAATTTGGAAACCGCTTGGTCATCCGAAGTATTTTTTTTACGGGGTAACGATTCGAGCAAAATCTATGCAGGGTTACACACTGGGCTTATGCCTTTCTCAGTGAAGGAAGGGTATAGAGCTTCCAGATTTTTCGCACTGCTTCTAGAGGTGTTGATGGGTCACATAGTTGAGATTTGGCCCAATCGGACCTTTTGAAGCAGTGTCCAAAAAGTGTATATGGATTAAACTGTAATATATTTCTCAGTATATAACTCAGTCAGTTTTCGACCTACGGCCACGAAATTTGGCAAGCTTGATCCTGGGTGCAATCTGAGGAGACATGTGATGCCCATGGGGCCCATGAGGACCCCGGGTGGGCAATGGGGCCCCTGGGTGGGCCAATGACTGTAACTCAGACAGTTTTCGATCTACAGCCAAAAAATTCGGCAGGCTTGGTCCTGGGTGCAATCTGAGGTGATATGTGATGCCCATGGGGCCATTGCAGAGTGGCAACCACACTCGCATTTTCTTCAGGAAATGCACCTCTCTAGTTATTATTATTATTATTAATCCATGTTTTTGTCTGGATTTCAACTGCCGCAGCTTTCGAGATATCGACCCCATTCCAGCGCCATTGCGTTGGGTCTGGTCGGGAATGGTGTGCTTGTATAGGGTCCCCTGATCCCCCGAATAGGGTCCCCCGAATTTTCCCATAGGAAATGAATGGGCCAAAAGTTAACCAGTCATAACTTAGTCAGTTTTTAAAATAGGGCCACGAAATTTGGCAAGCTTGGTCCAGGGTGCAATCTGAGGTGATATGTGATGCCCATTGGGCCCCTATGGACCCCGGGTGGGCCCTGTGGACCCTGGGTGGGCCAATGACTGTAACTCACTCAGGTTTCGACATACGGCCACGAAATTTGGCAAGCTTGATCCCGGGTGCAATCTGAGGTGATATGTGATGCCCATAGGGCCCCAGTAGACCCCAGCTAATTCTGTGGGAAATTGCGCTGTATTTAAAATGTTTAGCTACTAAATTTACATGTTTATTGGACACTTGGGTGGACAATTTTGGTATGGTTGCACTTGGGGGTACTCCTAGATTGTAACGCAAAAGAGTTTCCTTGTCCTAAAAGTTCTGAAAGCTCTAGAAATGGTTCAAAGTCAGGCAACAAACACAAAAAAAGCTTTAAAGATGTTCACGTGACTATAGCTTTTTCAGATTTTTACACATCTTACTAGAGTGTCACGGCCCACATACTTGAGTGTTTTGAGTCAAATCAGACTTTTCCAAGCAGTGTTATATCAACAGTATATTAATTTTAATTAAAATGTTATTGCAATTGGTACGTGTCCTAATGTTCTAGAAAGGTCCGCGAGCCCAAAATTCCGACCTACCTGTCAGCACAGGCTCTAGATAACATACTCAAATTTGGAACCGCTTGGGCATTCCGAAGGTAATTTTTTATCGGGGTAACAATTCGAGCAAAATCTATGCAGGGTTACACACTGGGCTTATGCCTTTCTCAGTGAAGGAAGGGTATAGAGCTTCCAGATTTTTCGCACTGCTTCTAGAGGTGTTGATGGGTCACATAGTTGAGATTTGGCCCAATCGGACCTTTTGAAGCAGTGTCCAAAAAGTGTATATGGATTAAACTGTAATATATTTCTATTGGGATGGGTCAAAACGGGTTCTAGAAAAATGCATCGGTTTGTAGATTTTTCACACTGATTCTAGAGCTGCTGAAGGCTAAAATACTTGAGTTTTGGTGGTTTTGGACCTTTCCAAGGGGTGTCCAAAAAGTGCATATGGAAATTAATGGAAATGTATTGCAATTGGGACGTGTCCAAACAGGGTCTAGAAATGACCGAGGAATCTGGAATTTCAACTGCGTGGTCAGAGGGTCTAGATCAACATACTTAAATCTGGAGCTGATCAGACAATCCAGATTTTTGACCATCTTCCCAGAATTTCTAGTAATAAATAGGTCGACTTGAGGTTGCAGCCTATCTCAAACATGATAGAGAAATACTGAAAGACCTTAACATTTTTCACGAGGGTCTAGAGTTTCCAGATTTTTTGCACTGCTTCTAGGGGTGTTGACGGCCCACATATTTGAGATTTGGCTCAATTGGACCTATCAAAGCAAATGGGGTGTAGAAAAATCTGTTGACTTCTAGATTTTTCACACTGCTTCTAGCGGTGCTAATGTCCCACATAGTTGAGATTGGACCAATCAAGCGGTGTCCAGAAGGTGTATATGGATTTGAATGGGACCAAATGGCTATCGGGATGGGTTGAAACAGGGTCTAGAAAAATCTGTCTCTCATCCCAGTTGCCATATGTCATTGATCCCAACTGCAATATACATATATAATGATATGGAATCTCATTCCAGTTGCAATATATTATGGATCCCAGTTGCAATATATTTAACTGATCCCAGTTGCAATATATGTAATGACATATAATCTTATCCCAGTTGAAATATATTATTAATCCCAACTGCAATATATGTAATGACATAGAATCTCATCCTAGTTGCAATATATTATGGATCCCACTTGCAATATATTTAAGTGATCGTAGCTGCAATATATTTGGAATCCCAATTGCAATATATTTACCTAATCCCAGTTCCAATATATTATTTAATCCCAATTGCAATATATTTAACTGATCTCAGTTGCAATATATTATTGATCCCAATTGCAATATATTTAACTGATCCCAGTCGCAATATGTTATTAATCCCAATTGCAATATATGCAATGACATAGAATCTTATCCCAGTTGCAATATATTATTATTTTTTTTTTTTATATTTATTTTTATTGAGGAATAGAATAAACATAGTATCAAACAAATAACAGTTCACCAATAGCTTAAATAGTATATCACAGAAGTTAACAACCCTATAGTATAAACATCCTCAAATTTTTACCCAAATTTTACCTTTAAAATTAACCCAACCCCTAACAAACCCCGCACTCACAACACCCAACCACACACACAACATACACAAACAGACATCGGCGAGGAGTCAGTTCAGCCGGCACTT
This sequence comes from Ancistrus triradiatus, assembly GCA_025084515.1. NCBI lineage: Eukaryota > Metazoa > Chordata > Actinopteri > Siluriformes > Loricariidae > Ancistrus > Ancistrus triradiatus. The sequence goes on from JAJAGP010001466.1 coordinate 145,721, forward strand.
GCTCAAGTGTGTTGAAATAAGAAAAAAAAGAAATCCCATGTTAATAAAATTTTCGCGTATTTGCCTTTTAACGTTATGTCCGAATTTTTTCCAATCTCAAAAAGAATAAAATGTCATGAAGCCAACGTAGATCGCAGAGGTTAATAATTTCCACAAAATTAAAATGGCAACGCCCGCCAATAGGGAGGTAAAGCCAACCTCCGTCTGAACCCGAGTAAGAGAGCAAGTGATTCATGTGCAAGCCCGAATAATGCCACTGCAGACATGGTGGAATCTCAGTACCCAAAACTCTGGAGATTAATGTCGAAATAATCAGCCGCAGAATTTGTAAGTGAGGGCAAGAAAAGAAGCTATTACTCAGAATGGCATGGAGAGCCAGAGCATCTGTCACATTGATCAAAAAAGAGTCTGGATAAAATTTGGGAAGGTGAGATTTGGACCTATTGAGCCCTATAAAGAACTTTAATTGATGATCTAAGTCTGTCACATGGCGCACTGACACGTACATTATTAACGGCTTTTGTTTCCCCACCCATCTGAAAAATTTCAGTCCCTAGTTCTTCTTCCCAATTCTCTGAATTTTTTTATAGGGATTTTACCTCCCGGAACATAACATTGTGGTAATTTTTTGGAAGGAAAGATTTACATGGACAGCTCACGTCAGAAATTCTTTCCCAGGGCGTTCGTCGGGAAGACATCTGATATTTGCAAAATGTGCAGCTACAAGTGTCGCACCGAAACTAACGAAACAGGTTGAGAGGGTGGCAAGTGAAACTAATCAGATAGTTGAAGAGAAACTACGAAACACGCCGTCTTTGTACAGATCTCGTACTGACTTAATGCCCCGATCAAACCACATATTAAAGGCTGTGTCGCTTATTGCAGGAGGGAACAGGTGATTATTTAATATAGGCATTCTAGTGGATGAAGACCTAAATTTGAAATGACCCCTGAACTGAAACCATATACGTAAGTAGACAGAACTAATGGGTTTGTTGGAACATCTTGATAGTTTTTAGGATAAGGAGAAGTAAGTATCGAAAGAACAGAATGTGGAGACAGGAATTTGAAACAAATAGTTTCCAGCCTGCACACTGCAATCCCGGCATATTATCCGTACAATATCTTCTGAATAGGGCATGACCAGTATAAAATAGGAAATTTTGGGAGGCGCTAATCCACCAATCGGTCCTAAATCTCATGTAAAGAGTGTTCCTCACTCTAGTCACCGTACCATCCAAATGAACTCAGTAATGGATTGATCAAGGATTTAAAACTTTTTGGGCAGCATAAGTGTCATGTCCTGAAACCAAACAAAAACCTGGCAGGACATTCAGCTTAATAGCATTAATTCTGGCTATCAAGGACAAGGAAAGTGATTTCCATCTTCAGTAAGATCAGTTTTTTGTGAGTTTGCTTAATAAAGGGCCACAATTATGGTCAAATAGGGACATGCACAGTGGGGAACAAAAAATCCCCTAAATATTTGAATCCTGTTGGAGCCAGCTTAAAGGGAATGACCGACTGTTTAAGGCCCGGGCTGATGAATTTAACTGGGTAACATTGACTCTTATGTAAATTCACTTTATACCCCGAAAGGAGCCAAAGCTCTTTTAAAAGTGACAGAATTGGAGGGAGACTACGTACTGGATCAGTACATACAATAGGAACAAAAACAGGTCATCCATCATATAACGAGAATTTTTAAAACTCCTATACCTGAACGAAAGATTTCCCTGAAAAGAGCCAAGAGATTTTCGCGCAATTGTAATGCCTCAATGGCAAGGGCAACAGCAGGGTGACAAAAGGGCACCCCTGCCTGGTTCCACGTGACAAGGGAAATAGTCTGACTGGAACACCGTTAGTATAGACACTGGCCTAGGGAGAGGAATATAATAATTTGATCCATGAAACGAATTTGGAGTGTCACCATCAATTTTCGTCAAACGCAATAAATATTCCTTCGGCTCGATCAAATGCCTTCTCTGCATCCAAAGAAATAACAACTTTCTGGAGCAGAAGAGAAGAATTCACAGAGATAGCATTTAAAGTGTGCGAACATGAAAAAAGCGACGTTTCTTTCATAAATCCATTGATCAGTTGAGACTATACCTGGAAGGATATTTTCTAAACGTAACGCCAGACCTTGCCATAAAAAAAGAATCTGACATCACTTCAGAAGGACAAAGGTCTATATGACCACAGCGTTGGGTCTCTGTCCTTTTTGAAAAGAAGAGCTATAGATGCCTGAGTCATGGTTGGTGGGCAAGCCCCAACAATAAGGATTCGTTATAACTTCTAAAAGAAGCGGGATTAGTTTTCTCTTTAAATGTCCTTAGATTCAGCAGGTAATCCGTCGGGGCCCTGGTGCTATTGGTCTGCATGGATTTAATCGCAACCATGACTGTCTTCTAAATTAAAGGTGAATCTAAATCACTAGCCGCCCCCGGAATCAACATTTTGAAACGTCAAACCCTCTAAAAACTCAGCATATCATCTGCAATATATTCTGTTGTTTTGTAACAAATTTGGAATCAAATAACCTAAAATTCGTATTAATCACCAATGGGTCTGAAGCCATCTGACCACTTGTCACATCTTTTATTTGAGGATCAGACGTGACAGCCTGCTTTTTAAGCTGATGGGCCAAACAGTCTAGAAGATTTGGTCACCATGTTCATAATAATACTGCGTGTTGAAGCAATAATGTCTCTGCTTCAGTTTGTGGTGGAGAAGATTAAATTTTAGTTTTGGCAAATCAGACGCGGTTTTAGTAAAACTGTGATGGATCTTAAGAGCATTGCGTTTATCTAAATCCTCAATTCGACTGTTAAGGTTTGATTCGGAATTCTGTACGTCTTCTAGAATGTGCCGGTAGTAGGAATGATCATGCCACGCAAATAGGCCGTCAGAGTTTCCCACGCCAAGGGAAGATGAAATATTGTCGCTCTTATTTATATTGATAAAGTCGTCAATTGAGTTAGTGGGCAATATATGATAATAAATGCTTCATCTGATAATAATAATGAATTAAATCTTCCAAGGGGATGAAAAGATGGACTTCTAAAAAGTTGATATTCATGGAGAGAGGAGCAGTATCAATTAATGACTATAGGGTGATAATTAACAGAACTACTCCCGGACGAAGCAGCTCTCTCCCACAAAAAATAATCAATACGGAATAGGTCTGATGTGGATGTGAAGTAAAAGGAAAACTCTTATTGGTATGGTTTTGACGTCTCCAAGGGTCTATAATGGCGTTTTTTTTGTGTGAAAGCGGAAACTGCCTGAACTTAAAAGCTGAGACAGGGTAACGGGGATTTGAATGATCTAATTCCGGATCAATTATACAGTTAAAAATCACCACCCAGTATTAACAAATGGGTATTTAAAGATGGGACAAGAGCTAAAAACTTTAGCCATAAAATTGGGGTCATCAAAGTTTGGAGCATAATGTTAGCCAGTAGAAACTGGGTATTGATAGAGAGCCTCGTAGAATCAATATTTGCCATTTGTATCTGCATTACTTCATCTGGCACAAACCGATCCCTCTTTTGACCATAATTGCAACTCCCCTACTTTTTTGAATAAAATGTAGAATGGAAGGTTCATCTTCCCGGTCATTTTAACCCTCGAGAATGATCACTGTTTTGAGATGGGTCTCGGTAAAAAGATTATGTCATAGTTTAAAACGTTTGAAATGAGTGAATACCCTTGAATCGTTTTAACTGCATTATTAAGCCCTTACATTCCAACTATAAATCTCACAGAGGCTCCAGCCCTTACTTTATGAGCATGAGAACTGACATTTGGTTATTTAACAACATCGATTACATACAAGCAGCGCCGACTGAAGAGGTGGAAGGGGGAAAGACACACACATACACACCCTCACACACTACACACGAACACACAAACCTAAACCGCGCCCAACACAAAATATCCCACCCAAAGTCCTCCAAACAACCACGAGGACTAGTAAAGCCCACACAGGGGCCCACATCAAAAAACCACACTCCCGCATGCACACCATGGTTTTAACATGCAGAACCCAATGGATTTAATATAATTCATAACTGTACCTAACTACTAGCAGCTTAAAGTTACCCAGTAACGTGCAAAACATGGCTAAACCGAGATTCCAACAAACAAACAGTCTTACACTGTACGACTAAACAGTTAAATAGACCGTTTAAAAAAGATAAAATAAAAACAAAAGATAGCGCCATAAGAATATAATAATATAATAGCTGAAAAAATAAGAAAGACCTTAAAATAAAAGTCAGTCACGCGGCCCAACACGTCCGCTCTACTGGTCCAAACATTGAGTACCCTGTATGGAATCACAAAGTCATGCCTCCTCCGGTGCGGGTAAAGTCACGATGTTTACCATCATGAGTTATCCTGATTCGAGCTGGGAAGAAAAGTCCGAACTTAACTCCTTCCATATCGCGGACCGCTTACGAACGGCAGTAAAGCGCTCGAGCTGTGGCTGTTTACTAGTATGTCGGGAAAGACAGAGAGAGTCATGCCCGAAACCGCTATCCGCTGCTGTCGCCTGCTTTGTTTAGAACGTTCGCGCAGGCCTTCATAATAATGTAGTCTCGCCACTACTGCCGTGCAGGCTGACCAGGTTTTCCGGTGTGGGTGCTATGAACTGTGCGCTCTTCCACCACCGGACACTTCTCCAGAGAGAGCATCCTTAAGAAGTTTAGAGAACTTATCTGTGGGGAGGGAAAAACGACCCTCGTCGGAATACCCACAATTCGGAGGTTCTGCGTCGCGACCTCGCCTCCAGATCCTCACACCCTCGCGTCCAATCTAACATTTCTTTTAGTTAGAAGTTCCACTTTGTTCTTTAGTCACCGCCGTGTCATCCGCACGTACAGAGAGAGAGTTGTTCCAATGTCAGACACAGTTACGTTCCCACGCGCCAAGTCCGACCTGAGCGCCGCAAAATCCCGCTAAAGCTTCAGCCTTTCATGTCCTGAATCCGTCCTAATCTTCCCTTGATGATCGTTTAGGACAACCTGGAGTTCAGATACCACCGCGCGAACCAACTCGGATCTTAACTAATCGATTTTCCGGTAATGGAGGCGGTGCAGCGCGAGCCGGACATCCGCTGGCGATGCCGCGGCCTTTAGCGCAGCCTAATGAGCGACTGCGATGAACTCACCGTTTTGCTCGTTTTCGGAGGCATTATAACGTTCTTAGCAGTCACAAACAGAACTGTTTCAAATAATAAACAGCCAGGATGCAAAAAAGCGAAGTAAAAGTATGGTACAGCAATATAATTACACTTTCCCTGGGAGCGCCACCAAACACGCGCCTACTCCATGCTGTGTCAAACCGGAAGATGCAATATATTATTAATAGCAATTGCAATATATTTAACTGATCCCAGTTGCAATATATTATTGATCCCAATTGCAATAAATGTAATGATATAGAATCTGATCCCAGTTGCAATATATTATTAATCCCAATTCCATTATATTTACCTCATTCCTGTTGAAATATGTAAGAAAGTAACCAATGTCAAAACAATCTGAATCTTATTTGTTTGAAACATTAAGTCAAGGCCCTGGTATTACTGACAATTTTTATGGTTTAAATAAACAGATCTCTAAAATGTCTAAGTATGATATATTTTTGCTCATGTTGTTGTTGTTGTTATTGTGGGATACGTTAGCATAAGCATGCTTCAAAACTGACCTTATTCAAATACCTCAAAATACCCTGAAGCCATGAGAGTAACAGTTCAGTTGTGAAATGAGCATTGACCATCTTGACGTTTGGCCTGTGAAATTGACCACACTCTTGATAAATAGAATTGCGGGACTTGTGGGACTGTGGTAGCCTAGAGGTTAAGGTACTGGACTCTGGACCAGAAGGTCCATTGTTCAAATCCCACCTCTGCCAAGCTGCCACTGGTGGGTCCTTGAGCAAGACCCTTAACCCACAATTGCTTCGATTGTAAGATTGTATCAGTTGTAAGTCGCTCTGGATAAGGGCGTCTGCTAAATGACGTACATGTGAACACACACACATTCAAACAAAAATATTCAAAATTGCAGGTTACTTTTCACAGGCACAAGCAATGTGCTCAAAATTTATTTTAAATTCTTTCAAACATCCCACTTCAATGTTTCTGTGAAAAATATTTATTTTAATGAGTAATATTAAAAGGGACGTCATCCCAATTGCATTATATTGTACCACAGGGTCATATATTGCAGTTGGGATGGTGGACAGGGCCTAGGGAACATCAAAGTGATGTCATCCCAATTGCAATATATTTGACAACAGTGTCATATTGCAGTTGGGATGGTGGATGGGGCCATGGGGAACTGAAAGTGATGACATCCCACTTGCAATATATTTGACCACAGTTTCATATATTGCAATTGGGATGTGGGTGTGGCATTGGTGACATCATAGTGATGTCATCACAATTGCAATATATTTGACCACAGTCTCATATCGTCCAATTGGGATGGGGAGGGTCTCAATTAACATCTGATCAACAGTTAGTGGGATGTCCCAATTCAGCTATATTTGAAACAATAACAGTATATTGCAATTGGGATGGGGGTGTGCCAATATGTAAATGAAGGGTGGAAACCTGGCCCAGAACTGTCCGCTTGGAGCGTGAGCACATCGTGTTGTCCAATACTTGCATATTGACCGTGATCAGTAAATTGAATTTGGTAATCACCCAAGTCCAGATAGCCACTTAAATGTATGGCAAAATGGATGCAAAATCGGAATACAGTACCAATTCACATATAAAGTGAAAATATATATGTAAATAAATGGCAATATATATGAATGAGGCATTGTCCAAAAGGTGTATACGTGAACTTACTAATTATAGACCAATTTCAAATCTACCTTTTCTCTCCACAATCTTAGGAAAAGCCATCTATCAGCAGCTCTGCAGTTACCTCCGAAGTAATGGTATTTATGAAACATTTCAGTCACGATTCAGGCCCCAGTAAATGATTTACTAATATCCTCAGATAATGGATGTGTTTTGTTTTTTGTTTTGTTAGAGTTAAGTGCAGCATTTGATACTACAGGTCACGATGTTTTACTGAATAGACTAGAAAATACTGTAGGTATTAAGGGATTGGCACTTTCTTGGTGTAAATCCTACTTGACCTACCAGCACCAGTTTGTTTATGTAAATAATCTACGTTGTAAGCTCTCAAAAGTGAAGTATGGCATGCCTCAGGGGTCAGTGCTTTTATTTTCTCTGTATATGCTGCCACTAGGGTGAATTATTCGTAAACATGGCATTAGTTTCCACTGCTATGCAGATGATACACAGCTGTACATATCGGCCAAACCAAATGACGGCCTTCCAATCAAGAAAATTGAGGACTGTGTAAAGGAAATAAAAGATTGGATTTTATTTAATTTTCTTTTACATAACTCTGAGGTTTTATTAGTGGGACCTGAGGCTGTGAGAGACAGGTTGGCTGCATCTATCCTGAATCTAGTTGGCTGTTCAGTATTGCCCAGTCCCCCTGTCCCTCTGACATTAGCAACAAGACTCAAATTGCTTTATTTCAATTACGTAATATTGCTAACCTTAGAAATATGCCCTCTTTTAATGATGCAGAGAAACTGGTTCATGCGTTTATAACCTCAAGGTTGGATTACTGTTGGATTACTTACAATACTTAAAATCTATAAATAAACTTCAATTAGTTCAGAATGCAGCTGCTCTAGTGCTAATTCGAACTAGAAAATTTGATCATATCAATCCTGTTCTATCATCACTACACTGGTTACCAGTTAAATTCTGCATTGTCTAGAAAATACATCTTATAACATATAAAGCTCTACATGATCTGGCCCCACATTATTTGAGTGAACTCTTAATTCTGACAATCCAGCTCATCTACTTCGTTCACAGGATGCAGGACTTCTTTTGGTTGCTAGAATTAAAAACGTCACAGTGTAAAAACGTCACTGTGTTCCTTTACCAGTTCTTGCCCTATACATGATCTTTATCTGCTTCAGCTTCATTTCAGTTGTTTCCATCATCAGCTCCAGCCCCACCATACCCGGGCCACACTAGAGGGCAGTAACTCTCTCCCTTCTCCGGTTGGCTGGGGACAAAATGCTGCCAAGGACTCTCTTGCTTATACTCAACATCCTAGAGTGACTCTGTGTATCAGAGTACATAATGCTGATATGCATATTTTACGTTATTTTATTTGAACTAAGACTTATTTGTTTAGATAAATTGGCTTCATTCGTACATTTATCATTTATGCCACCCAAGGAAGATGGGTCCCTTTTTGAGTGTTAGTCTTCCCAAGGTTTCTTCCTCATAAGGCTTAAGAAGTTTTTCCTTGCAACTGTCACCATAGGCTTGCTCAATTTGGGATGGACCGTAGATATTAGAAGATAATGTAAAATTGTACAGTTGCTTTGAGACAATGCTTCATTGTAAATAGCACTATATGAATAAATCTGACTTGACTTGACTGAGCAATTAAACAATCAGTAATCAGAAAGCAGTAATAATAGTGTCCATACAACACAGGGGGAAAAAAAAGTAAAATATCCGAGCAGTGCAGCCAGTGTAAAACACTAACACATGCTCCAAAAACTTGCTAGAAAAATATAGAGCCCTTTTAGCTCAACACAATGAAAAATGAGCAGGTATAGGCTAGTACAGCAAGCTACAACCCCTGTCAAAAATTATGGAATCATCGGCATAGGAGGATGTTCATTCAGTTGTTTCATTTAGTCAAAAAAAAGCAGATCACAGACATGACACAAACTAAAGTCATTCAAATGGCAACTTTCTGGCTTTAAGAAACACTATAAGAAATCAAGAAAAAAAATTGTGGCAGTCAGTTAACTTTTTAGACCAAGCAGAGGGAAAAAATTATGGAATCACTCAATTCTGAGGGAAAAATTATGGAATCACCCTGTAAATTTTCATTCCCAAAACTAACACCTGCATCAAATTAGATCTGCTCGTTAGTCTGCATCTAAAAAGGAGTGATCACACCTTGGAGAGATGTTGCACCAAGTGGACTGACATGAATCATGGCTCCAACATGAGAGATGTCAATTGAAACAAAGGAGAGGATTATCAAACTCTTAAAATAGGGTAAATCATCACGCAATGTTGCAAAAGATGTAGGTTGTTTACAGTAACCCTTGTCTAAAATCTGGACCAAATACAAACAACATGGGAAGGCTGTTAAAGGCAAACATACTGGTAGACCAAGGAAGACATCAAAGCGTCAAGATAGAAAACTTAAAGCAACATGTCTCAAAAACAGAAAATGCACAACAAAACAAATGAGGAACAAATGGGAGGAAACTGGAGTCAATGTCTGTGGCCGAACTGTAAGAAACTGCCTAAAGGAAATGGGATTTACATACAGAAAAGCTAAACAAAAGCCATCATTAACACCTAAACAGAAAAGAACAAGGTTACAATGGACTAAGGAAAAGCAATCGTGGACTGTGGATCACTGGACGAAAGTCATATTCAGTGATGAATCGCGGATCTGCATTGGGCAAGGTGATGATGCTGGAACTTTTGTTTGGTGCCATTCCAATGAGATTTATAAAGATGACTGCCTGAAGAGAACATGCAAATTTCCAAAGTCATTGATGATATGGGGATGTTAGGTAAAGGCACTGGGGAGATGGCTGTCATTACATCTTCAATAAATGCGTTGATATTTTGGACACTTTTCTTATCCCATCAATTGAAAGATGATAATGCATCTTGCCATAGAGCAAAAACTGTGAAAACATTCCTTGAAAAAAGACACACGGTCAATGTCATGGCCTGCAAATAGTTCGGATCTCAATCCAATTGAAAATCTTTGGTGGAAGTTGAAGAAAATGGTCCATGACAAGGCTCCAACCTGCAAAGCTGATCTGGCAACAGCAATCATAGAAAGTTGGAGCCAGATTGATTTACTGTTTGTCACTCATTAAGTCCATGCATTAGAGACTGCAAGCCAGAGGTGGTACAACAAAATACTAGTGATGTGTTGGAGTGTTCTTTTGTTTGTTTGTTTTTCATGATTCCATAATTTTTTTCTCAGAATTGAGTGATTATATATTTTTTCCCTCTGCTTGATCTACCGTTACTGACAGCCACAATTTCTTTTCTTGATTTCCTATAGTGTTTCATAAAGCCAGAAAGTTGCCATTTGAAATGCCTTTAGTTTTGTGTCATGTCTGTGATCTGCTTTTTTTCGACCAAATGAAACAACTAAATGAACATCCTATGAGGCCGGTGATTCCATAATTTTTGCCAGGGGTTGTAATAGCTAGGCAGGCTGGGAGAAGAAAGAGCTAGTAGCTGAACAGCAGGCTGAGCAAGCAAAAGACAGAACAGCAGCTGACAATGACAATTCTAGAAAGAAAACAAAACATCCAGGACTGCACATGCCAGTCTACAGTTACCTAAAATAGTTTTATTCAATATACAATAAACCATAAACAACTGACCAATCCTATCTTTGTGGTGCAAGCCTCGTGATTACCTCGGCTGGTCTACAACTCTGGCATGAAGAAACACAGGTTTACACATGTGATTTCTTGAATCATGCTATTATGACTTGGATGTATACAGGAAAGAGCAGCACGAAGAGAGGCAAAAGCGATTTTCTAAATCACACTAATACAACTTACAGTGGTGCTTGAAAGTTTGGGAACCCTTTAGAATGTTCTATATTTCTGCATAAATATGACCTAAAACATCATCAGATTTTCACACAAGTCCTAAAGTAGCTAAAGAGAATTTTTGTGTTAATGCACTACTAGTAGTGGAAGGAACAAGGAACAGCTACAGTGGGGCAAAGAAGCATTTAGTCAGCCACTGATTGTGCAAGTTCTCCTACTTAGAAAAATGAGAGAGGTCTGTAATTTTCATCATAGGTACACTTCAACTATGAGAGAAAAAAATCCAGGCAATCACATTGTAGGATTTTTAAAGAATTTAATTGTAAATGATGGTGGAAAATAAGTATTTTGTCAATAAATTTGGGTCAAGTCAATACTTTGTAACATAGCCTTTGTTGGCAATGACAGAGGCCAAATATTTCCAGTAAGTCTTCACCAGGCTTACACAAACTGTAGCTGGTATTTTGGCCCATTCCTCCATGCAGATCTCCTCTAGAGCAGTGATGTTTTGGGGCAACATGGTGTAGCGTTAATAGCTGTATCGACAGTTATTCAAAGTCTGCTTACCCTCTATCTACAATCTTCCCCCACCAAGTCACAAACATTACGACACTTTGGAATGCAAATGGCCACCATCTGGACAGAGTTTCCACATTGAGTAATGGCCACACCAACCCCAGTCTCTTTCTCAAACCAAAAAAAATTTGAGGTCTGGCTTAAGCATCAGATAACCTATGCATCTCGCCATCATAAACTAAACCAATGTGTTAGTCTTAAAAGGATTTCTGACAGTCACCACCCGAGGACTCACCCCTTCCCAAGAGAAATCTGGCCTAATTTCTGCAAAGAAAAACAAAGATGCTGCTCACATTTTATTTTTACGACTCCTTTGTCCGGCCTGTCTGGAGCCAGGAAGGACACCCCTGGAATTTACGACACAAGGACTTCAGACTTTCTTTTAAAGACATACTTTTTAATAATAGTATTAACTTTTGTTGGAAACAGATTATCTTCGCCTGGATCACTCAATTAGAAAACACATGAGAACTGCTTTATAATGAGTCCAAACACACCCACACGTACCTATCTATCTCATACAAAGGAATTGATCGGGGGTATTCGTCGTACCCCTATATATAATCATATATATAATCATGATTATATATATATAATCATATCATATATATATGCATGTCACTGATTTCTCATGTATTTTCATATCTAGTTGGTTAATATTTTAGTATAAGTGACCATTCTATATGTAATATGGTCCAGTTTGTGTTATACTTACATAGTATATACTTACACTTAAATAGTAGCATGTTTTCTCTACAGGGCCTCGTGTATTGATTGCTCGTGTTTTAATACCTAATTGCACTTATAAAGGACCAGAAATGTAAGTTGTTATTCAGAATGTATTGTATCCTACATCTGGTATTGATCGTATCATTATTTGTTTAAGGAATAGCAAATGTATGTTCTGTAGTTTACAACACCGTAATGATTTGTTAGTTTATAAATTCAAGGTGCTTTTGACAATCTGAACCTTACACCCGAAATCCCGCAACTAAACTTGTAACTTTGAGAATTGTGTTCTTATGTGATACTTTTAGACATCCTAGATATGTAAAATTATATTAATCCAAAGTTGTAACTTCTGTAGCAACATATGGTGAAATTGGAGAACATGCTCCACGAGGGGAGGGATTTAATGATGAGTCAACTTCTGTTTGGCTAAACCCTTTTTGCCCCGCCCCTGATTGCCTACGATTCGAAGCCTACTTGGGCGCGGGTTAGCAGCAGCAGTTATTTGTTCCTTTTAAGTTCTTAGTTCTTGGTGTTTTGTTCTTAAGTTCGTTTTGAGTCTCGTTCCTTTGTCTAAGTTTCCTTTCCTTTGTTTTAGACTTCTTTACGTTTCATTTTACGTATAAGTTTTTCTTTGTCCAGCAGTCTTAGTAGTTCGGTAGTGTCGAATTAGAAGTTAAGCCGTCGAAAGTAGTGAAAGACCAACTAGCAAAGATTTTCAAGTTCGACCATCAAGTCAAGTCAAGTCAGATTTATTTATATAGCGCTTTTTACAATGGAGCATTGTCTCAAAGCAACTTTACAAGTTTAGATTATCTCCTAATAACTACGTCCAATCCCAAATTGAGCAAGCCTAGGGCGACAGTGGCAAGGAAAAACTCCCTAGTTCTAGGAAGAAACCTTGGGAGGACCAAGACTCAAAAAGGGAACCCAACCTCCTTGGGTGGCGTAGATATAAAGCCTAAAGCGAACTAAAATCATGGAGTCCAAAGTTCGAATAGAATTTGAAGTATGCACATCGACATTAAGTTGCCGGGGTATGATGAATAATCTAAGAGCGAAACCTACAGTCATGGAGGCAAAGTTCGAATAAAATGTGAAGTATTCCACATCGACATTAAGTGGCCCGGGTATGATGATACATCTAAGAGCGAACTAAAGTCAATGGAGTCATGGTCGAATAAAATGTGAATTATGCACAGTGGAGCTCCATCAAGATGAACATCATGTGTGGGGCGAACTGCCGGAACACAGCTCGGAAAGAAAACAGAAAATGTATAGTTTATTGATTAAGAGCCACAGTGGTTTATTAACAATCACTGATGCCATGGTCAATCACTGATGCCAAGTGTAGCATGAGACCCCGGCAGCATTACTTAGCAGCATATCTAAGAAAGCTAGATAGAGGAGAACTGGTAGGAAACACAGCAAGATGGATACATGAGACATTTGGCAACCCCACTCGCAGCAGAAACAGCAACCCCGTCCTCTGATCACCATAAGACTTCTTTGACTATGAACCCCCAGCGCTGCCCTTATTCTAAGGCAAGAATGCATGAGCAAGATCAACGAGGACCCAAGCCGTTCAGCCCAGAACCGCCCACTCGACACTCCCGGCAAAGCGACAAGGCAGGCAGGCCAACATGACTCCAGACTCCGGCCCCAGCAACCCAAGCCAGGCAACCTGGTCTAAATCTAGTCAAAAGCCCTGTGTAAAATAATTATGTCTTTAGCCAGACGTAAAACTTTGGAGGTGTGCCTGATCTCGAACGAAAGTGGGAAGTTTTTATTCCATAGTTGGGGGGCCATGTATGAGAAAGGCCGTCCCCCCCCTGCTGTGACTTTTTTAATCTAGTAACTAAAAGAAGTCCTGTACCCTGAGAACGAAGCAGACAAGTTGGATTGTAAAACTCTAAGAGTTCACTCAGATAATGTGGGGCCAGGCCATGTAGAGCTTTATAAATTATAAGAAGTATTTTGTAATCAATACGGAATTTGACTGGTAACCAGTGCAGTGATGATAGAACAGGAGTGATATGATCAAATTTTCTAGTTCGAGATAGCACTCGGGCAGCTGCATTCTGAACTAACTAAAGTTTATTTACTAGAGCATCCAGTAAGTAAGGCGTTACAGTAATCCGACCTTCAGGTTATAAACGCATGAACAAGTTTCTCTGCATCATTAAAAGAGAGGATATTTCTAAGTTTAGCGATATTTTGTAATTGAAAGAAAGCAATTCGAGTGATGCTGCTAATGTGTGCATCAAAGGAGAGATCTGAATCAAATGTGACCCCTAAGTTTTTTACAGACGGACTTGGCAATACTGGACAGCCATCTAGATTTAGGATAGATGTAGCTAACCTGTCTCTCACAGCCTTGGGTCCTACCAATAGAACCTCAGTTTTATCAAAGTTAAGTAAGAGAAAATTAAATAACATCCAATCTTTTATTTCCTTTACACAGTCCTCAATTTTGTTGATTGTAAGGCTGTCATTAGGTTTGGCTGATATGTACAGCTGTGTATCATCTGCATAGCAGTGGAAACTAATGCCATGTTTGCGAATAACTGAGCCTAGTGGCAGCATGTACAGAGAGAATAAAAGCTGGCCAAGCACTGACCCCTGAGGCATGCCATACTTCACTTTTGAGAGCTTAGACCTTAGATTATTTATATGAACTGGTACCGGTCAGTTAAGTAGGATTTAAACCAAGAAAGTGCTGATCCCTTAATACCTACAGTATTTTCTAGTCTATTTAGTAAAACATCATGATCTATAGTGTCAAATGCTGCACTTAAATCTAACAGAACAAGAAATTAAAAACATCCCTTATCTGAGGACATTAACAAGTCATTTAGTACCCTAATTAATGCTGTTTCAGTACTATGATGCCAGACTGAAATGTTTCATAAATTTCCTTCCTTTGGAGGTAACTGCAGAGCTGCTAATAGACGGCTTTTTCTAAGATCTTTTACAGAAATGGTAGATTTGAAATTGGTCTAGAATTAGATATCACACAAGGGTCAGGATTGGCTTTTTTTAATCAGTGGTTTGATAACGGCACACTTAAAGGATTTGGGCACATAACCAAAGGTAAGGGATGAATTTAAAATAACTAACACTGGCTCTATAACACTGGGTAATACTTGTTTGAGTGAACGTGTAGGAATTGGATCTAATAAACATGTTGATGACTTAGACGAGCTGATCAGTGCGGATAGTTCAGTATTAGTAATTGGGGTAAAAGATTATTAAACTGATGTCTTCACTAGTGCTGCATCTGGAAGGTGGCTGAATAGTTTGGTGATGTGATGAGCATTGAGTTTTATGCCTAATGTTTTCTATCTTATTATTAAAGAAAGTCATGAAATCATTACTGTTAAAATTACACAGAACGTGAGAATCACTTTCTGTGGTTTTTTTTGGTAATTTGGAGACTGTATTAAAGAGAAATCTTGGATTATTCTTATTTTTCTCTATGATTTAAGAGGTGTATGCAGCCTTAGCTTTAGTGAGGGCATGCTTATACTCTGCCATGCTGTCCCTCCCAGCAATCGTAAACACCTCAATTTACTATGTCTCCACTTGCGCTCTAATGCCGTGTTCTTTGCTTTAAGTTACGGGTGTGGTCATTCTACCCTGGTGCTAAGCCTTTTTTCTCCTAATAATTTGAGCCTAGCAGGGGCAGGTCCGTGTCCAGGGTTGAGCAAGCACTTATTCTATTGCTCATTTACACACTCAAGATAATTTATCTCCGTAGTGTATAAATTTTAAGTCTGGTAGGTTTTTAAATAAACGCAGCTGGAGTAGAGATGTGATAGTGCGCTTGGTGTGATAACGAGGCAGAAGGATTTTATTTATTAGAAATAGCTCAAATACTAAAGATGTTATCTGAAAATCGAAATCACTTTGCGGGAAACATCAGGTTATCTATACTGATACAAATGTTAATCTAGATCTAAAGTATGATTACAGCGGTGGGTTGGTCCCATCACATTCTGAGTGATACCCATGGATTCTAAAATGGACTCACAAGCAATTTTAAGTGGATCCTGCTCTTTGTCAAAGTGAATATTGAAATCACCTACAATTAAAGCCTTATCTGTTGACAGTAGTAAGCAGGAAAGAAAGTTAGCAAATTCCTGAAGAAATTCTGAATAGGGACCAGGAGGGCGGTAAATAGTGATAAGCTGAAAAGAGTGTGGTTTTGACTTCCATAATGATGGATCAGTCACATTAAGAATCAGTATTTCAAAAGAATTAGCCTTGTATTGGGATTTAGCTGTAACACCTAACTCTTTGTCAAAAAAATGTAGCTATGCCTCCCCCCTGACCATTAGGACAAGGGCGACTAGCATGACTGTATCAAGGAGGGGAAGCTTCATTTAAGGCTAAATATTCATCAGGTCTAATCCAAGTCTCAGTGAGACAGAGAGCGTGTAAGCGTTTATCAGTGATCATTTCATTTACAATCACTGCTTTGTTTGTAAGTGATCTAATGTTAAGTAATCCTAGCTTTAGTCTAATGTTGTTATTTCTTTGGCAGCTATCTGTGTTTATACAAATGAGGTTATTAAAACAGACTTTTTGAGAGTGTTTACGTTTAGGGCAGATGCGGGTAACAGACACAGTTTCAATAATGTGGGTTCTGGTTGACAGTGCATGGCTACCAGCAGAGAGTTGGTTAAGCCGGTCTGTCTGCTGCCTGACCCCTGCTCTGGATAGTCAGCCCCTAACCAATTGGGCCATAAGACTATGGGCAATGTTGCAGGAGATGAGAGCAGCACCCTCCAGAGTGGGATGCACACCATCCCATCCTAAAAGGCCAGGCTTACCTTTAAAGGCTATCCAGTTGTCTATATAGCCCACGTTGTTTTCAGAGCACCAGTTGGACAGCCAGCAGTTCAGCGACCATAACCTGCTGTAGGCTTGGTCACCTCGCCTCATTGGGATGGGGCCAGAGCAGACTACAGCATCGGACATTGCCTTCGCCACGCTAACCACCTCTACAAAATTAGCCTTAGTAACCTCTGACTGACGAAGGCGTATATCATTAGCCCCTACATGAATAACTATCCTAGAGAATCTGCGGCTCTCGAGTTCACTAAGACTCGTTACAATGTCCTGCACTCTGGCTCCGGGGATACAGAGAACTCTAGCTGCTGGTGTCCCTAAAGGGGTAGCAAGTTTCACATGTCATAAAATAGAGTCACCTATGACCAGAGCTCTTTCAACAGGCTGCTCAGTAGGTGTTTCACTGAGGAGGGCAAACCTGTTGGACACGTGATCAGGTAAAGAGTGGTGCTCTCGTGGACTAGCCTTAAGACTACGTCGCCGAACCGTCGCTCACTTGCCCTGCTGCAAGGACTCTGCCCGGGCTCTAACTTCACCTTTGGCATCCAGATCTGCTAAGCTAGGAGGTGAGCTAGCCTTCTCTAATGTCTGGATGCGCGCCTCTAAAACTACAATCTTCTCCGTCAGACTGCCTACAAGCCTACACCTATCACAAGTAAAATTTACACTAATGACGGAGGAAGAATAGCTAAACATGCCACACTCAGCACAGGGAACAAGCACAACAGAAGCCATGTTAGTACAATTAATGAATTAAAGATACTTAGCTTCGGGTGGTGTTGTGGGGTGCCGAGTGAAGATATGGTTCAGCTGCATCGAAATGGTCCACTGCAATGCTCGCTTTAAAGCGTTAATACCAGTTAAGTCAACACAAAAACGCACTAAAAAACTAGTCCAGAAAGAAAGTGGGAAAAGAATGTAAAAATTATAACAAACACACACTACTACTACTCTGCGACGAAGACGCAACTCTGGTTATTAGCTAATGGCTAACTACTGCGAACACAAGCCGGTAAATACCTGTAAGTTACTAAATAATGATTAGCGGCAAAAAAATATAATCCACCGGTACGAGAATAAAATGATTAAGATGTTGTAAAAACCTACTATATATACGTTTATATATGATACAGATGCGATCGGGAATTAAAGTATATCAAAGGTAAATAAGCTGCTAGCAGCTACGAAACGGCGTCCTGTGTGCAACCGCGGATCAGTCTGGGTTGCCAGATCCTCGCAATCATCGCGTCAGTTCTGTCAGCGTTCTCTCAGCGTTCTCTCTCTCATGTTCGTATATTTCTAGTTTCCAAGTTTTCTTTTTAAGCGCATGGTGCAAAAACGCGTCAAATCCACCTTTTACCTGAGGCCAGGGTAAATATCTGAGTTGTGCGCGAACGCAAACGTTCAAGTGCTGAAAGACTCCTACCACCAAAGCTGGGAAGAAAGCCGAAGGCGCGGCCCGCAACACATCTGTGGTTCCTGCAATAACCGAGAAGCCAAGAGCCTGCACCATCAAGAAGCTCTCCAAACAGCCCCGTCAGATCTGAAGATAAGACCGCCGCCGTTCCCCCGTGTGCCTTCTGACAACAGGCAAAGGCTCGGTGCTGTTCCATCCCGTGATAGATTGCCGTCATTTCTTGATCTTAACTCTGTGATACACATGTCATTACATCAGGTAGTCTGTTGGTATTGCTTTGTTTGCAGTTAATAAACTTGTTATAATCTTTTGAATTTATCGCTTTGTGTGAGAGAGTTACATTCAAAGGTCAAGAAAAATAACTTTGAATTCACTATTCAGACCTAGAATGAAGTCGCCATATCGACTTCCTGATCAATTTTGCTTTTTCCCTCTTTTTAACTGGTTTTCCGGATCCACCAGTCCCAAACGATCCGGTGGTGCCCCGTTTGTTCATTAAAATTAATCAATTTAAAGTGTAGTCGTGTTCCGCTACAATAGACTTTCAACTCCCTCCATACATTTTCTATGGGGTTGAGGTCTGGAGACTGGCTAGGCCACTCCAGGACCTTGAAATACTTTTTACGGAGCCACTCCTTTGTTGCCCGAGTGGTGTGTTTGGCATCATCATCTTCAATGCTCTCACTGATGAAAGGAGGTTTTGGCTTAAAATCTCACGATACATGGCCCCGTTCATTCTTCCCTTAACACAGATCAGTCATCCTGTCCCCTATGCAGAAAAACAGCCCCAAAGCATGATGTTTCCACCCCTGTGCTTCACAGCAGGTATGGTGTTCTTGGGATGCAACTCAGCATCCTTTTTCCTCCAGTTGAGTTTTTACTAAAATGTTCTATTTTGGTTTCATCTGACAACATGATATTCTCCCAGTCCTCTTCTGGATCATCCATATGCTCTCTGGTAAACTTCAGACGGGCCTGGACATGTACTGGCTTAAGCAGGGGGGCACGCCTGGCACTGCACGATCTTAGTCTCTTGGTGTAGTGTGCTACTGATGGTAGTCTTGTTACGTTGGTCCCAGCTCTCTGCAGGTCATTCATCATGTCCCTCCGTGTAGTCCTGGGACTTTTGCTCACCATTCTCATGATCATTTTGACCCCACGGGATGAGTTCTTGCGTGGAGCCCCAGATCAAGAGAGATTATCAATGGTCTTGTATGTCTTACAATTGCTCCCACAGTTGATTTATTCACACCAACCTGCTTGCCTATTGTTGATTCACTCTTCCCATCCAGCTGCAGGTCAACAATTTTCTTCCTGGTGTCCTTCAACAGCTGTTTGGTCTTGGCCATGGTTGAGTTTGGAGTTTGACTGTTTGATGCTGTGGACAGGTGTCTATTATATGGATAACGAGATCAAACAGGTGCCATTAATACAGGTAACAAGTGGAGGACAGAAGAGCTTCTTAAAGAAGAAGTTACAGGTCTGTGAGAGCCAGAAATCTTGCTTGTTTGTGGGTGACTAAATACTTATTTTCCACCATGATTTCCAATTAAGTTCCTTAAAAATCCTACAATGTGATTTCCTGGATTTTTTTTTTTCTGATTTTGTCTCTCATAGTTGAAGTGTACCTATGGTGAAAATTACAGACCTCTCTCATCTTTCAAAGTAGGAGAACTTGTACAATCAGTGGCTGACTAAATACCTCTTTTCCCCACTCAACTGTAGTTTTAAATCTGAAGAAATTAAAACCACTACAGTTGATGTCAGATTTGGAAGGTGACTGGTTGTACATGAGCAAGTTCATATTGGTTACTCTAAAGGGTTCCAAACCATGTATTCTAATTATTAAGTTATAATAATTTATTATATTTTTGAAGGAATTTTGATTGTGTTATAATGTGTACATGCAGTTGGAAAAAGTTAAAAATTATTTATTTTAATTTTTATTAAAATATGTCTGTTGGGTGGTTTGGCTGGTCTGGGCTTCGATTTTCTTGATCTTGATTTGTGCATTCTTGCCTTAGACTAAGGGCAGAGCTGGGGGTTCATATTCAGAGTTGTGTGGTGATCTGGGACATTGGGTTGCTGTCTTCAGCCTCCCGTGGGGTTGCTGATGTCTCATGATCCCTGCTGGCAGTGTTACCTTCTGGTTCTCCTCTTTCTGGCTATGCTGCTATAGCTAATACTGCCGGAGTCTCATGCTACACATGGCATCAGTGATTGTTAATAGACTCTGTGCTCTTAAATAATAACTAATTACATTTTCTGTTCAAGTTCATAATGGTTCCTCTAAAGGGTTCCAACCCATATATTTTATGTGTAATAACCATGTGTTATAATGTGTAAATGCAGTTGGACAAAGTTAAAAATTATTTATTTTAATTTTCATGGTATGTGACCCATTCCAGCATTAAGTGGATAAGAAAGTGAATGAATATATGAACTAATGTGATTTTCATAGTATAATCTGATAAAATGGGGTATGATGATTTTTCTATAGGCACTGTATGCTTCCGATAGCAATCATTATGAAATAGTCCATCCTGCAAGTGGTGTACACATATTTTTGGCCATTTCGAGTAGAATTTTTTAAATATTTACCTATTTGTTATTGAAATATATTATAAGTATTTTTGAATTCCACTGCTATATTGAGCCATTTCAGATCAACCTGAGGCCAGCTTGATCATAGTTAATGATTATTCAGTGCTAATGTCTTCAGCACCTGTTATCATGTTGGATAACACTAGAGCCAGTGCAGGCGGATTCATGATCACGATTCTAGCAGGTCTCACTAGCTAAGTGCCCAAAGCCTCCATCTGTGCAATCACTAGAATACTAAACCACAAAGAGCAGTGCTCAGACATCATTTAATAAAATGCTATGCTATATAGACTTCATAATGTCTTGTTTTGTTTTTCTATTCATTGTTATTATGGTTTACCATTTAACATGGATATGTAGTTTGTAGAATTTATCATTTATACAGTGGTGTGAAAAAGTGTTTGCTCCCTTCCTGATTTCATATTTTTTGCATGTTTGTCACACTTAAGTGTTTCGGAACATCAAACCAATTTAAATGTTAGTCACAAGTAACACAAAATGCAGTTTTTAAATGAAGGTGTTTATTATTAAGGGAGAAGAAAATCCAAACCTGCATGGTCCTGTGTGAAGAAGTGATTGCCCCTAAGCTCAATAACTGGTTGGGCCACCCTTAGCAGCAACAACTGCAACCAAGCGTTTGCGATAACTTGCAATGAGTCTTTAACAGTGTTGTGGAGGAATTTTGGCCCACTCATCTTTGCAGGATTGTTGTAATTCAGCCACATTGGAGGGTTTTTGAGCATGATTGGCCTTTTTAAGGTCATGCCACAGCATCTCAATAGGATTCAGGTCATTAGGCCATTCCAGAGTCTTCATTTTGTTTTTCTTCAGCCATTCAGGGGTGCACTTGCTGGTGTGTTTTGGATCACTGTCCTGCTGCAGAACCCAAGTTTGTTTCAACTTGAGGTCACGAACAGATGGCTGGATATTCTCCTTCAGGATTTTTTCGTAGACAGCAGAATTCATAGTTCCATTTATTACAGCAAGTCTTCCAGATCCTGAAGCAGCAAAACAGCCCCAAACCATCACACTACCACGACCATATTTCACTGTTGGTATTGTAGGAAAAATGCAATTATCCTATACCTGTACTATTATGTGGCAGATGCTATTTTGTTTCAGAATGTATGTGTATGTATGTTATGTTTGGTATCTATGAGATCCATATTTCAAGGAGACCAAGGTGGTGAGACATACAGCGCTGTACAATGGTTGCACGATAATGCACAGAACGGACACTCATTTTCGACCATAATAGACACCAACTGCCTGGACTGAGGAGAGTGTAATTTCCTCAAACCAAAGGTGCGATCATTCTCAACAGCATGGGGTCTTCCTTTCTGCAGAAAAGAAGAACCGTCTCAGCTAACCGTCTCAGCCAACCAACACCCATATGGTAGTGTCAACCATATATGAGGCACCATTTGCCTTTACTGAGGAGAGTGCAATTTTCTCAAACCAAAGGTGCGGTCATTCCCAACAGCATGGGGTCTTCCACTCTCACCTCAAGACACACACACCATCCTGTATGCAAACTACATATTGCTACAGTCAGCTGACACCCAGGTGATATCTTTGTCCCCTTGTTAGATCAAAGGTTTTTACTGAATATAAAGATATGTAGCCTGAGAACCCGAGTGAGCTTTTGAGTATAGAGAGAGCTTTTTAGTTGAGAGAACATCGAGAGGCCGACATTCGTTACCATCGCGAGCCATCATTTCTTGTAAGTTTGTATTATTTGTCTGTATTATTATTATCTGTCTTTTGTAATAAATTCACTGTTAGTCCTTTCTTTATACTAGTCTTCTAGTAGTCCTTTCTAGACAGATAATATATATGTAATAATAGATCTCTTGAAAGCTGCATAGTTACACATGTTAATGGTCATCCTCTGCCATATGTAAAAGACTAGATCTTGATATGATTCTAGCTGGCACGTTGAAAAAAAAACCTCTGAACTAACTTAATGCATTAAATGCTGCTGTAATTGAACGACCACTATCAAATTTAAACACTGGTTATTTTAGGTTTTACATATAGCACAATGATCATTCAGGGCTCAAATTGAAGTAAACACTTGGGCCAACATATTTATTCACCTCCAGTCTTCTATTTTCATCATTTAGGTTACATTTGGGAAGATTAAATGAAAAAAAAAAAGTCGAAAATCAAAAAACACCTTTAATTTTTTGAGATTATAATTTGTGTGTGGATGCTGGTGATTGAACATTTTCCATGCTGTAAATTTTCTGTTTCAGCAGGGACTTGTGAAGCTAAATCCAAAATTTGGAACAGATACAACAAAGTGTTCAAGAGTTACACAGGTTTTTTATCAAGGGTCATCATTCGTCTCAAAATTTGCCACAACCTCTAAAATTACAAATAAAAAGAAGCCTGTCACTATAAATCAAGTGGTTGCAAGTTTTTTTATGTCTTCTGTAATAGAACAAACAAATATTAGTCACAATTCAGTGTTATTTGGTTTTTAACTAAAGAAATCCAGCAGGAAAGGCCTCTCCATTGTGCAGGGACAGAGAGAGGGGGATTTTCCACCCCCTCCCATCTCCGCTCTGTGTGTGTGAGCGTGTTGGGGTTGGTCTCTATAGGAGCCGTAGACTCTTAGCTGTCCATTGGAACACAGCTTCTGTCACTCAGCGCGCACACGACCCAGAGATTTGCATATATGTCTAGCCAATAGGCCACGCTGGTGTGAAAGTGGGGAGTGTGTATAAAACCGCTGCACCAATACAGTTTACGAGCTCTTGAATACTAATGAACTTAGTACTTGCAGAGTCCACCATAAGGGATATCTTATGCAATCCTTGGACAAGGGAAACTTTGTTTTGTGTAATGGGAAACGTCCAAAGAAAAGCTTGCGTTGGAACGAATGGATTTTTTACGCACTCACATAACCATGCAAAAAAAAAAGCCGCTTTACTGACGTTTTTTATCGGCAATGTAACGGTTATCATGGACTTGTTTTTAGACGTAAGTGAATTTTCTATGATAAATAAAAAGTTATTTTACATCCTAAGTATATTTTAAAAGGCAAAATAGTTGAGTAGGAATTGGTGTTTTGTAAACAACATGGCGGACAGCTGTGTTTGGTATGTAATTTCTGGCGAATGGCTGCATGTAGACGGTTGAAAATTGGTATGCAGGTAGTTATAATAGTATTAAATATTTTGAGTTTGTGTTTTGGACTGTGTATTAAGAATGTTTTAAGTTATTAAGAATGCAAAACATGTCGATCTACTGGGCCCGTATACGGGCCCGCTAGGGGCGCTTCTGCAAAATCTGTGGCAATTAGTTAATACACTAGATATGTTGTAACCGACCTCAGACAGACTTAAATAAGGTGTAATATTGCGTTATATAATATACACTGAGTTTGCACCTTGGTATGAACGTCTGAACTAGAGTAACATTAATAGGAGATTAAACCATTAAAGTAAATGCTGGGGCTCTTTACCCCACACATCTAAATGTTATATAGAATGTGAAGTCAGATATTAAACTAAATTTGTGTCAGATCATAACAATAATAACACGCATCTATCCTTCGACTGCGTCCTATTTCCGTCTTTGGTCATAGTGTCGCAGAGGGTTAATAAGAGCTCTGATAATCTCAGACATAAAAACTCTACAGTATAATGTTCTTTTTCTGAAATGCTGTGTTACTTTTACTCCAGATGTAATGGAACACACACCTTCCAAAGAGTTCAGCTTTTGTCATGTCAGTCTACAGAATGTTTTCCCAAAAGTCTTGGAGATCATCAAGATGTGTTCAGGAAAAATACAGTGCCTATAGAAAATCATCATACCCCATTTTATCAGATTATACTATGGAAATCACATTAATTCATTCTTATTCACTTTCTTATCCACTTAATGCTGGACTGGGTCACATACCATGAAAATTAAAATAAATATTTTTTACTTTTTTCCAACTGCATTTGCACATTACAACACATAATAAAAATGAAAAGAATTCCTTAAAATATAATAAATTATTCTAATTTAATTATTAGAATACATGGTTTGTAACTCTTTAGAATAACCATTATAAACTTGCTCAGGTACAACCAATCACCTTCCAAATCACACACCAGGCTAATGGGCCCACATCTGACATCAACTGTAGTGGTTTTAATTACTTCAGAATTAAACATAGCTGTTCCTTGGGTATTCCACTACTAGTAATGCATTAACACAAAAATTCTCTTTAGGACTTGTGTGAAAATATGATGATGTTTTAGGTCATATTTATGCAGAAATATAGAACATTCTAAAGGGTTCACAAACTTTCAAGCATCACTGTAAGTTGTGTCAGTGTGATTTAGAAAATTGCTTTTGTCTCTCTTCGTGCTGCTCTTTCATGTATACACCCAGCTCATATTATCATGATTCAGGAAATCACTTGTGTAAACCTGTGTTCCTTCATGCCAGAGTTGTAGACCAGCCAAGATAATCATGAGGCTTGCACCACTAAGATAGGATTGGTTGTTTATGGTTTATTGTATATTGAATAAAACCTCTAAACCAAACTATTTTTAGGTAACTGTAGGCTAGTATGTGCAGTGATATTTGAGAATGGGTCTTTATGGCCCCTGAGATAATTCCATTTTCATTTAATTACATCAGTGGTGTGTCTTAACTGGATGTTTTGTTTCCTTTCTAGAATTGTCATCGTCAGCTGCTGTTCTGTCTTTTGCTAGTTCAGCCTTCTGTTCAGTTACTAGATACTACTCCTATCCCATCCTGCCTAGATATTAGCTTGCTCTACTAGCTTGCTCATTTCGTACCTTTGGTTATGTGCCCAAAGCCTTTAAAGTGTGTCGTTATCAAACCACTGATTAAAAAAAGCCAATCTTGACCCTTGTGTGATATCTAATTATAGACAAATTTCAGATCTACCGTCTCTCCCCAAAATCTTAATAAAAACCATCTATTAGCAGCTCTGCAGTTACCCCGTACAGTTAGGAATGGTATTTATGAAACAGTTCAGTCTGGCTTCAGGACCCATCATATTACTGAAACAGCATTAATTAGGGTACAAAATGATTTATTAATGTCCTCAGATAATGGATGTGTTTCTTTTCTTGTTCTGTTAGATTTAAGTGCAGCATTTGACAATATAGATCATGATGTTTTACTAAACAGACTAGAAAATGCTGTAGGTGTTAATGTATTTGCACTTTCTTGGTTTAAATCCTACTTGACCTACTGGTACCAGTTTGTTCATGTAAGCTCTCAAAAGTGAAGTATGGCGTGCCTTAGGGGTTAGTGCTTGGTCTTCTTTTATCTGTACATGCTGCCACTAGGCTCAGTTATTCGTAAACATGGCATTAGTTTCCAATGCTATGCAGATACACAATTGTACACATCAGCCAAACCAAATGACAGCCTTACAATCAACAAAATCGAGGACTGTGTAAAGGAAATAAAAGATTGAATGTCATTTAATTTTCTCTTACTTAACACAGATAAAACTGAGGTTTTATTAGTTGGACCCAAGGCTGTGAGCTACATCTATCCTAAATCTAGATAGCTGTTCAGTATTGCCCAGTTCGTCTGTAAAAAACTTATCATGTCATATTTGATTCATATTTGATTCATCGTGTCATGTTTGATTCAGATCTCTACTTTGATGCGCACATTAGGAACATCACTCAAATTGCTTTTTTTCAGTTACGTAATATCGCTAAACTTAGAAATATCCTCTTTTAGTGATGCGGAGAAACTGGTTCATGTGTTTATAACCTCATGGTTGGATTACTGTAACGCGTTACTTGCTGGATGCTCTAGTAAATCTATAAATAAACTTCAATTAGTTCAGAATGCAGCCGCCCGAGTGCTAACTGAAGAAAGTTTTTGCACTGTTACAGATGAGAAAAACCTTTTCATCTGATTGACTTTGTGTCGTTTTGTCATCCAGCATCTGAAACAACATTTTTGGATTTAGCGTGGCAGAGAACCATTTTCACTGCTTTAAGCTGTTTCCATGAACTCTTAATTTACCAGGGACACTTTGAAAACAGTAAGATAATTTATCTACAATCTCTCAAAACGGGAAAATATATATTAATACTTACATGTAAAGAAAAACAGAAAAATGAGATATTGTTACGGTTCGCCATAACAAAACGATGGCGAATCGTCAAAATTAAATAAGAAGAAGATGGGACCCAAAAGCAGTTAGCTCCAGATGGTTTTATTGAACTGAAATAAAACTAATAGGAATAAAGAGTAATACAAAACCAAAAGCAAATGAAATCAAAGATATAAATAACTAAAGGACCTAAATAAGAGATACGATTAATAAAATAAACTAAATAAAACTAAACTGCATGCCGTAAGCGTGACGTACTTTAAATTCAAAGCCACGCTTACGACGTGCCTCCGTTGCGTCAATATATGGCGCCGGGTCTGCGCATGCGCACGTGCAGGACCCGATCGGAGCTCCCACAAGCACGTGCAGCTCCACGCGGTTTAAAAACAACACGGTCGCGGGGGCCGTGGCACGGTCGCAGGGAAGTGAAGAGGACGTGGTTAGTAAACACTGCGTCCTCTTCAAACACAATCAGGAAATAAATATTCCCGATCGCGGTGAGGGGGTGTGACGGCGTGAGAAGAACGGCTGGGAAGAATGGAGGAAGCTGCTGGGGCAGCTCGATAAAAGCAAAAAATAATAAACAAAGGAAACGCTGGCCCTACTCTGACTAAGACCCTAACGTTACCGGGCGCCTCCTAGCGGCCTCACGTCTGAGGGACTTAACTCCCCCAGACTACCTCTATCCCTAACAAAAGAAATAATAAATAAAGGAAATAAAACAAGCCGTCAGAAACCGGTAATGCAGGAAGCAGCGAACGCGCCAGAACGTTCAAAAGGCCGGGTGCATCAAGAATCACGTGAGCACCAGACACGTGACCGCGGGCGTAGGCAGTGGCAACCACCGAGTCCATAAGGTGTGTTTATATAGGCAGGACTCCAGGTGGCGCCACTTACCCGTGAATGGCTCGGGAAAGCTGACGCACGTGCAATCGCGCTGCTGCAGGCTCACGTCGTCAAACTGGGACTACTCCTGGCCGAACGCGGCCAGGGAGTGATCCTTAACAGATATAAACAACTTTCAGCACTATTTTTTGCACTGTCCCAGAAAAACAAAAACATGAGCTATAAACAACTTACAGCACGTTCGTGCACTGTTCCAGAAGAGAAAGACATGTTCGTCTGATTGACGACGTGTCGTTTTGTCCTCCAGCATCTGACAAACAGAGATATTGGACTTAGTGGCAGAGAAGCGGTTTCACTGCTATAAGCTGTTTGCATAAACTCTTAATTACCAGGGACATTTAACGGGCTGAAAACATTGAAAACAATCAGATAAATTATCTACAATCTTTCAAAGCAAAAATATATACATTAACACTTACAGCTTTACTTGTGAAGAAAAACAGAAAAATGAGATATAAACAACTTTCAGCACTACTTTTTGCACTGTCCCAGAAAAACAAAAACATGAGATATAAACAACTTGGACCACGTTCCCGCACTGAGAAAGAGAAAGACCCGTTCGTGTGAATGATGTCGTGTCGTTTTGTCCTCCAGCATCCGAAACAACGTTTTTGGACGTAGCGTGTAATGTAGCGTTTTTCAATACTTTAAGCTGTTTGCATGAACTCTTAATTACCAGGTATGCTTAACGGGCTGAAAACATTGAAAACAATTTATCTACAATGTTTCAAAATGAAAAAATATATTTTAAAACTCTTACATCTTTTCATGTAATGAAAAACAGAAACAAGAAACAGAAACAACAGTGCAACTTGCTGGACTGTTGCACTGTTCCAGAAGAGAAAGACCTTTTCGTCTAATTGACGTTGTGTTGTTTTGTGTTCCAGCATCTGAAAAACAGCATTGTCGGACAAAGCTGAAAGCCATCCCTATTCCAGTAGAATAAAGGGATGAAGAATATACAGGTTTTGGACAATACAAGTCATCCCATTTGCAATATATATTCATCCGAATTGCAATATTTTGAATACCTGAGTGGGTCCCATTAGCACCATACAGTAGTGAAGGCTAAAATGCTTCTTTTTCACACTTCCTGGGGGTCTACACGCAAGAAACACATATCACTGGATTCGTCTTGATGAGTAGATGCTGTTTGGCACCGAAAATGGTGGAAAATCGCTCCGTTTTCGATTTGTTCTTTGATTAAATTAACGTGTTAATCGGCGACTTAAGTGGACATTTTTGGTATCCACACATTCAGGAGGACTCCTAGATTATAATTCAATTGAGTCCCAGTGTCTGTGTTTGTCCTTTTACTCACACCAAGCCAATCAGTCACACGTTAGCAACCGATTGCTAACTACACTAGTTTTACATATTTCCCGGTGGTCTACACGCATGATACACATATTACTGGATTCGTCTCGATGAGTAGATGATGCTTGATACCAGCAACTTGAGTAATTCCGCGGGAAATTGGACCGTTTTTTAAATGTTTAGCTACTAAATTTACATGGTAATTGGGCACTTGGGTGAACAATTTTGGTACGGCTGCATTCAGGAGGTCTCCTAGATTGCAACGCCAAAGAGTTTCCTTGTCCTGACAGTTTTGTAAGCTCTAGAAAGGGTTCAAAGTCAGTCAAGAGAAACACAAAAAAGGTGGACCTAGAGGTTCCAGATTTTTCACACTGCTTCTAAAGTTTTAAACCTTTTACATCTTTACAGGTGACGAAAAACAAAAAAAAACAAAACAGAAGCAGCAGTGCAACTTGCAGCACGGTTTTTGCATTGTTCCAGTAGAGAAAGTCCTTTTCGCCTGATTGACGTTGTGTCGTTTTTTTCTCCATCATCTGAAAAAAAGACATTTTGGCAGAGAAGTGTTTTCACTGCATATAGAGCTGTTTGCATGAACTCTTAATTACCAGGGACGCTTAACGGGCTGAAAACATTGAAAACAGTAAGACAATTTGTCTACAGTGTTTCAAGATGAAGAAACATATTTTAACACTCTGACGTCTTTACATGTGAAGAAAAACCGAAACATGAGAAACTAGAGAGGTGCATTTCCTGACGAAAATGTAAGTGTGAATGCCACTTGCAATGGTCGACCCTGAGCCTACGTAAGTAAGGGGCCCCATGGGCATCACATGTCACCTCATATTGCAACAGAGACCAAGCCTGCCGAATGTAATGACCATAGGTCAAAAACTGAATGACCTACGGTCATTGGCCCGTGAGGGGCGCAGTGGCTAGCCGGGGCCATAAAGGGCCACATATTCGTCACATGTCACCTTAGATTACACCTGGGACAAAGCCTGCTGAATTTCATGGCCGTAAATCAAAAGCTGACGATCATTGGATCATTACGGTCATTGGATCACCAGGAACCCCAGTGCCCAGCAAGTGGCACTCTGGAGTCCCATGGGCATCACATGTCACCTCAGATTCCACCCAGGACCAAGCCATGGGGCCCTTGAGGAACCCGGTTGGGCACTGGGGCCCCTGGTGGGTCATTGACCATAACTCAGTAACATTTCGACCTACGGCTACAACATTTGGCAGGCTTGATCCCAAGTGCAATATGAGGTGACATGTGATACTCATGGCATCCCTGTGGATCCCGGCTGGGCACTGGTACCTCCTGCAGGTCAATAGCCATAACTCAGTAAGTTTTCGACCTACGGCTACAACATTCAGCAAGCTTGATCCCAAGTGCAATCTCTGGTGACATGTGATTCCCATGGGGCCCCTGTGGACCCCGGCTGAGCACTGGGGCAACTAGCATGTCAATGACCATAACTTAGTCAGTTTTTGACCTAGATCCACAAAATTTGGCATTCTTGGTTCCGGGTGCAATCTGAGGTGACATGCGATGCCTATGGGGCCCCTGTGAAAACCAACTGAGCACTGGGGACCCAGGCGAGTCAATGACCGTAAATCAGCCAGTTTTCGACCTAACGCCACAAACTTCGGCAGGCTTGGAATTGGGTCCAATCTCAGGTGACATGCGACGCTCATGGGTCCCCTGTGGACCCCGGCTGGGGATTGGAGCCCATGGGGGGTCAATGTCCATAACTCAATCAGTTTTCGACCTACAGCCACAAAATTTGGCGGCCTTGTTCCTGGGTGCAATCTGATGTGAAATGTAATGGCCATGGGGTCCCTGGCTGGTCAATGTCCTTAAATCAGTCAGTTTTCAACCTACGGCCACAATATTTGGCAGGCTTGGTTCCAAGTGCAATCTCAGGTGACATGTGATGCCCATGGAGCATATGTGAACTTTGGCTGGGCACTGAGGCCCCTGGTGGATCAATGACCATAACTCAATCAGTTTTTGACCTACTGCTACATAATTTGGCATGCATAGTCTGAGCAATCTGAGGTGACTTGTGATGCCCATGGCCCCCCTGTGGACCCTGGCTGGGCACTGGGGCGTCTGTCGTGTCAATGACTAACTATTTCGACCTAAGGCCATGAAATTTAGCAGGCTTGGTCCCAAGTGCAATTTGAGGTGACATGTGACGCCCATGGCACCCCTGTGGCGGGTCATTGGCCAAAACCTTTTTAGTTTTCCACCTACGGCCAAGAAAATCAGCAGGCTTGGCCCTGGGAGCAATCTGAATTGACATCTAATGCCCATGCAGCTCCTGTGGACCCTGGTGAAGCACTGGGTCCCCTGCCAGATCAATGACCATAACTCTGTCAGTTTTTGACCTACAGCCACAAAATTTTGCAAGCTTGGTCAAGGGTGCTATCTAAGGTGACATTTGATGCTGTTTTGGGACAAAGCCTGCCAAATTTCATGGCTATCGGTCAAAATCCAACTGAGTGTTTTGGTTATTGACCCGCCAAAGACCCCAGTGCCCAGCGGGGTTTCACAGGGGCCCCATGGGCATCACATGTCACCACAGATTACACCCAGGACCAAGCCTGCCAATTTTCATGGTCGTAGTTCGAAAACTGGCTGAGTCTTGGTCATTGACCCGGCAGGGGCCCCAGTGCTTAGCAAGGGTCCACAGGGGCACCTTGGGAATCACATGTCACCTCAGATTTGCACCTGGGACCAAGCCATGGGGTCCTTGGGCACTGGGGCCTCAGCCGAGTCAATGACCGTAACACAGTCAGTTTTCGACATATGGCCACGAAATCCTGCAGACTTGGTCCCAGGTGCAATCTGAGGTGACGTGATTTCTATGCGGCGTCTGAGGGCCACGGCTGGGCACAGGGGCCCCTGGCGGGTCAATGACCGTAACTCAGTCAATTATTGACCTACGACCACAAAATTCAGCAGGCTTGGTCTCAGTTGCAATCTGAGGTGACATTTGATGACCATTGGGTCTTTGTGGACCCCAGCTGGACACTGGGGCCTTGGCCGTGTCAATGACTATAACCTAGTCAGGTTTTGATCTACTGGCATGAAATTCGGCAGGCTTGCCCCTGGGTGCAATCTGAGTTGGCATGTGATGCCCATGGGGTCCCTGTGCACCCTAGCTGGGGCCTCGGCCGTGTCAGTGACTGTAACCTAGTCAGGTTTTGACCTACTGGCATAAAATTTAGCAGGCTTGGTTCCGGGTGCAATCTGAGGTATCATATGATGCCCATGGGGCACTTTTGGAAAATAACTGCTCACTGGGGCCCCTGGCATGTCAATGACCATAAGTCAGTCAGTAATCGACTTACTGCCACAAAATTTGGCAGGTTTGGTCCTCGGTGCAATCTGAGGTGACGTGATGCCCATGGGGCCCCCCCTGTGGACCACGGCTGGGCACTGGGTCTCCTGGCAGGTTAATAGCTGAAACTCATTCAGTTTTAGACCTACGGCTAAGAGAATCAGCAGGCTTGGTCGCGGGTGCAATCTGATGTAGCATGTGGCACTTGTAGAAAACAACTGGGCACTGTGGCTCAGGCAGGTCAATGACGATAACTCAATCAGTTTTCGACCTACGGCTATGAAATTTGGCAGGCTTGGTCCAGGGTGCAATCTGAGGTGACATGTGTACCCTAGCTAGGCACTGGGACCTACGGCTGGTCAATGACCATAATTCAGTCAGTTTTCGACCTACAGCTACAACATTCAGGAGGCTTGATCCCAAATGCAATCTCAGGTGACATGTGATGTCCATGGGGCACCTCTGGACCCTGGTTGGGCACTGGGGCCCCTGGTGTGTCAATGACTGTAACTCAGTCAGTTTTCGGCCTACAGCCATGTAATTCGGCAGGCTTGTTTCCGGGTGCAATATGAAGTGATATGTCATGCCCATTGCGTCCCTGTGGACCCCAGTTGGGCACTGGGGCCTTTGGCGGGTGAATGACCATAACCCAGTCAGTTTTTGACCTAAGGCCATGAAATTCAGCAGGCTTGGTTCCTTGTGCAATATGAGGTGAGATGTGATGCCCATGGCATCCCTCTGGACCCCAGTTCGGCACTGGGGCCTTTGGCGGGTCACTGACCATAACTCAGTAAGTTTTCGACCTGTGGGACTGTGGTAACCTGGCGGTTAAGGTACTGGACTATGGACCAAAAGGTCCAGGGTTCAAATCCCACCTTTGCCAAGCTGCCACTGTTGGGTTACACTGTTGCCACTGTAAGGGCCTTGAGCAAGGCCCTTAACCCACAATTGCTTGAATTGTAAGACTGTATCAATTGTAAGTTGCTTAGGATAAGGGCGTATGGTAAATGCTGTAAATGTATGGCCACTAAATTCTTCAGACTTGGTACCGGGTGCAATCTGAGGTGACATTTGATGCTTATGAGGCCCCTGTGAAACCAACTGGGCACTGGGGACCCAGGCATGTCAATGACCGTAAAGTAGTCAGTTTTCGACCTAAGGTCAAAAACTTTTGCAAGCTTGGTACTGGGTGCAATCTCAGGTGACGTGATGATCATGGGTCCCCTGTTGGGTCAATGACCTTAAATCAGTAAGTTTTTGACCTACGGCCACGATATTCGGCAGGTTTGGTCTCAAGTGCAATCTCATGTGACATGTGATCCCCATGGGGCCTATGTGGGCTGCGTACTGAGGCTCCTGGCGGGTCAATGACCATAACGGCCAGTTTTTGACCAATGGCTACGTAATTTGGCAGGCTTCGTCCCGGGTGCAATCTGAGGTCATTTGTGATGCCCATGGTGCCCCTTAGGTCCTTGGACCCTGGCTCGGCACTGGGGCTACTGTTGGGTCAATGACTATAACTGTTTTGACCTAAGGCCATGAAATTCAGCAGGCTTGGTCCCAAGTGCAATATGAGGTGACATGTGATGCCCATGTGGCCCCTGTGGACCCCGGCTGGGCACTGGGTCCCGTGGCGGGTCAATGACCATATCTCCATCATTTTTTGACCTACAGCCACAAAATT
Source organism: Ancistrus triradiatus (assembly GCA_025084515.1). Lineage (NCBI taxonomy): Eukaryota > Metazoa > Chordata > Actinopteri > Siluriformes > Loricariidae > Ancistrus > Ancistrus triradiatus. The sequence goes on from JAJAGP010001466.1 coordinate 179,947, forward strand.
TTGCAGGCTTTGTCAAGGGTGCAATCTGAGGTGACATATGATGCCCCTTTGGGACCAAGCATGCCAAATTTCATGGCTGTCAGTCAAAATCTGACTGAGTGTTTTGGTTTTTGACCTGCCAAAGGCCCCAGGTCCCAACCGGGGTCCACAGGAGCCCCATGTTCATCATATGTCACCTCAGATTACACCAGGGACCAAGCCTGCCAAATTTCATGGCCGATGGTCAACAACTGCCTGAGTGTCAAGAATTGGCCTGCCAGGGGCCTCAGTGCCCAGCCGGGGTGCTCAGGGGTTCCAAGGGCATTATATGTCACCTCAGATTACATCAGAGACCAAGCATGCTTGGCCATAGGTCATAAACTAACAGAGTTACAGGAATTGGCCTGCCAGGGGCCCCAGTGCCCAGCCGGGATCTTCAGTGTTTCTTAGGGCATGACATGTCACCTCAAATTACACCAAAGACCAAGTGTGCCGAATTTCGTGTCTGTAGATCAACAATTGACTGAGTTATAGTCATTGGCCTGCCAGGAACCCCAGTGCCCAGCTGAGCCCTTCTGGGGCCCCATGGGCATCACCTCTCACTTCAGATTGTACCCGAGACCAAGCCTGCTGTATTTCCTGGCTGAAGGTTTAAAACTGACTGGGTTACGATCATTGGCTTGACAGGGGCCCCAGTGCCAAGCCGAATCCTTCAGGGATCTTTTGGGCACCACATGTCACGTCAGCTTGCACCAGGGACCAGAGAGTCCAAATTTCATGGCCTTAGGTCAAAAATTGAGCGAGTTACAGTCTTCTGCCCGTCAGGGGCCCTAGTGCCCACCCTAGGCCATCTGGTGCCCCATCAACATAACATGTGACCTCAGATTGCAGCAGGGACCAAGCCTGCCCAATTTCGTGGCGAAAAGTCGAAAGCTGACTGAGTAACGAGCATTGGCCTGCCAGGGGCTCCAGTGCCCAGCTGGGTACCACGGGTGCACTATAGGCATCACATGTCACATTAGATTGCACCAGGGATCAAGTCTCTTTCGTGGCTGTAGATCAACAACTGAATTAGTTAAGGGAATTTTGGCCACCAGGGGCTCAAGTGTCCAGCCTGGGTTCTCAGGGGTTCCAAGGGCATCACATTTCACCTCAGATCACACCAGGGACAAAGCCTGTCGAATTTTGTGGCGATAGGTCGAAAACTGACGGAGCTACAGAAATTATCGCACCAGGGGCCCCAGTGCCGAGACGGGGTCCACCAGGGCCACATTAGCATCCCCTATCACCTCAGTTTGCACCCGGGACCAAAACTGAGTTACAGTCATTGGCCCACCAGGGGCCCCAGTCCCCAGCTGGGGTCCTCTTTGACCCTATGGGCATCACATTTCACTTGAAATTGTGCCCGGGACCAAACGTGCTGAGTTTCGTAACCCTATGAAAAAAACTGACTGAGTTAGCATTCGTTAACTTTTGACCCATTCATTTCCTATTGGAAAATTTGGGACTTTGAGGGGGCCCCTGCATGGCCCCCCAAAGTCTGACCAGAAAGCCCTATACAAGCACACTATTCTCGACCAGACCAGATGCAATGGCGCTGGAACCGGGTCGATATCTCAAAATTGTGACAGTTGAAAGCCTGGCAAAAACGTTGAATGATGATAATAACTAGATGGTGAAAGTTCGTGAACTTTGAGATTGGCTTTGAAAACACGACCTTACCCGTGTGCCCAAATGGCGTCACATGTCACCTCAGATTGCACCCAGGAACAAACCTACCGAATTACGTGGCCATAGGTCGAAAACTGACTGAGTTAACGTCATTGACATGCCAGGGGCCCCAGTGCCCAGCCGGGGTCCAAAAGGGCCCCATGGGCATCACCTGTCACCTCAGATTGCATCCAGGACCAAGCCTACCGAATTTCGTGGTCATGGGTGGAAAACTGACTGAGTTACGGTCATTGACTCGCCAGGGGCCCCAGTGCCCAGCTTGGTTCCAGAGGGGTCCCATTGGCATCACATGCATCGCTCGAGTTGCTTTCTTTCAATTACGTAATATCGCTAAACTTAGAAATATCCTCTCTTTTAATGATACAGAAATACTTGTTTATGCGTTTATAACCTCAAGGTTGGATTACTGTAACGCCTTACTTACTGGATGCTCTAGTAAATCTATAAATAAACTTCATTTAGTTCAGAATGCAGCTGCCCGAGTGCTAACTCAAACTAGAAAATTTGATCATATCACTCCTGTTCTATCATCACTACACTGGTTACCAGTCAAATTCCGCATTGATTACAAAATACTTCTTATAACTTATAAAGCTCTACATGGCCTGGCCCCACATTATCTGAGTGAACTCTTACAGTTTTACAATCCAACTCGTCTACTTCGTTCGCAGGGTGCAGGACTTCTTTTAGTTCCTAGAATAAAAAAAGTCACAGCCGGGGGAAGGGCTTTCTCATACATGGCCCCCCAACTACGGAATAAACTTCCCACTTTCGTTCGAGATTCAGACACTCTCCAAAGTTTTAAGTCTAGGCTAAAGATATACCTATTTACACAGGCTTTTGACTAGATTTAGACCAGGGTGCATGGCTTGGGTCACTGGGGCCAGAGTCTGGAGTCATGTCTGGCCTGCCTGCCTTGTCCGCTAGCCGGGAGTGTCGAGTGGGCGGTCTGGCTGAACTGGGCTTTGGTCCTCGTGATCTTGACTCGTGCATCCTTGCCTTAGAATAAGGGCAGAGCTAGGGGTTCATAGTCAAAGAGTCTTATGGTGATCAGAGACATTGGGTTGCTGTCTTCTGCCTCCCGTGGGGTTGCCAATGTCTCATGTGATCCCTCTTGGCTGTGTGTCCTACCAGTTCTCATCTTTCTAGCTATGCTGCTATAGCTAATGCTGCCGGGGTCTCATGCTACACATGGCATCAGTGATTGACATGGCATCAGTGATTGTTAATAGACACTGTGTTCTTAATCAATAACTAATTGCATTTTCTGTTTTTTCTCCGAGCTGTGTTCCGGTGCCGGTTCCAGCCCCACACATGATGTACATTCGCTGCAGCTCCACTCAAGCTGCCTCCGTCATCAGCTTCAGCCCCACCATACCCGGGCCACTTAATGCCAATGTGCATACTTCACATTTTATTCGAACTTTAACTCCATGACTTTAGTTTTGCTCTTAGATTTATCATCTACACCGCCCAAGGAGGTTGGGTCCCTTTTTGAGTCTTGGTCCTCCCAAGATTTCTTCCTATAACACTCAGGAAGTTTTTCCTTGCCTCTGTTTCCCTAGGCTTGCTCAATTTGGGATTGGACGTAGTTATTAGGAGATAATCTAAACTTGTAAAGTTGCTTTGAGACAATGCTCCATTGTAAAAAGCGCTATATAAATAATGTGACTTGACTTGACTTGACATGTCATCTCAGATTGCACCTGGGACCAAGCCTGCCAAATTCCATGGCCGTAGGTCGAAAAACTGACTGAGTTACGGTCATTGGCACACCAGGGACCCCAGTGCCCTGCCGGGGTTCAGAGGGGTGCCTTGGGTATCACAGGTCACCTCAGACTGCAACTGAGACCAAGCCTGCCGAATTCAGTGGCCGTAAGTCGAAAACTGACCAAGTTACGGTCATTGACCCATCAAGGAAGACCTGCCAGACAAAAACCACATTATTTTCTATGTTGTGTGGCCCCTCAAAGTCCCATCGGCACCAATAGCACAAACACACCATTCTTATATGGGCTCTACATCCATGCCAAATTTCGTGACCGTGGCCCAAAACCTTGATCAGTGAAAACGGTACAAAATTTTGGACAAGAAGAATAAATTAATTAGAATAATGATACTAATACTAATACTAATAATAATAATAATAATAATAACTAGACGGCGAAAGTTCGTGGACGAACTTTGAAGTTGGCTTGAAAAAGCGCCCTTACCCGTGGGCCTAAAGGGCATCGCATGTCACCTCAGGTTGAACTGTATACTAAGCCTGCCAAATTTCGAGGCCGTACGTCAAAAACTGACTGAGTTAGAGTGATTGGCCCCACCCAGGGTCCCCAGTGCCCACCCGGGGTCCATAGGGGCCCCATCAGCATCACATGTCACCTCGGATTGCACCCGTGATCAAGCCTGCCAAATTTCGTGGCCGTAGGTCGAAAACTGACTGAGTTAGTCATTTTGCCACCCAGGGGTCCCAGTACCCACCCGGGGTCCACAGGGGCCCTATGGGCATCACATGTGACCTCAGATTGCACCCAGAACCAAGCCTGCCAAATTTTGTGGCCGTAGGTCGAAAACTGAATGAGTTACGGTCATTGGCCCACCCAAGGGCCCCATTGCCCTGCCAGGGTCTACAGGGGCTCCATGGGCATCACATGTGACCTCAGATTGCACCCGGGACCAAACCTTCCAAATTTCGTGGCCGTAGGTCGAAAAATGAATGAGCTACTGTCATTGGCCCACCCAGGGGCCCCAGTGCCCACCCGGGGTCTACAGGGGCCCCATTGGCATCACATGTGACCTCAGATTGCACCCGGGACGAAGCCTTCCAAATTTTGTGGCCGTAGGTCGAAAACTGACTGCGATACGGTCATTGGCCCACCCAGGGGCCCCAGTGCCCAGTTGGGTTCCTCAGCGTTCCCATGGGCATCACATATCACCTCAGATTCCACCCGGGACCAAGCCTGCTGAATTTCGTGGCCGTAGATCAAAGTCTGACTGAGTTACGGTCATTGGCCCCCCCAGGAGCCCTAGTGCCCACCCGGGGTCTACAGGGGCCCTATGGGAATCACATGTCACCTCTGATTGCACCTGGGACCAAGCCTGCCAAGTTTGGTGGCCGTAGGTCAATAACTGACTGAGTTACGGTCATTGACCCACTCAGGGGCCTCAGTGCCAAGCAGCATGCTATATGCTGTATGGGTCAGTGGGATCAGGGGACCTGTGTGTATAGAGCAGATATGTGCTGATAGAGAGAAGAGGTGTTTGTCCCCTTTGAACATTCTGAAAAAACTTGCCAGACAGAAACCCTGTTATTTCCTATGGGCCAAATTTTGGACCCAAAAGCACAAGCACACCATTCCCGTATGGGCTCTACGTCCATGCCGAATTTCGTGACCGTAGCTCAAAAATTGTGACCCGTGAAAACGTTACAAAATTTTGGTCAAGAAGAATAAATTAATCAAAGATAATGATAACTAGCCTCTTAACGCAGATGCGCCACCTTTGGTGGCCGTATACGGTCAAAAACGTTAAATTGTTTAATAACTTCAAATACTCTTAATACATATAATAAATATACTAATACAAATATTTAATACTATTATGACTACCTGCATACAGATTTTCAACCGTCTACATGCAGCCATTCGCCAGAAATCACATACGGAACACAGCTGTCCGCCATGTTTTTGCGCAAAACAACCAACTTTTTTCCATTTTAAAACATACTTAGGATGTAAAATAACTTTTTACTTTATCATAAAAAATTCACTTACCGTCTAAACAAGTCCATGAAACCGTTACATTGCCGATAAAACGCTAGTAAAGTCCTTTTTTGCATGGTTATGTGGGTGCGTAAAAATCCATTCGCTCAAACCATGCTCTCCTCTGGACGTTTTGAATTCCTCAAAACACATTTTCCCTTGAACGAGGCTGCTTTATGTTTCCTCTTCTCAGTCTTTTCCTGGTTCATTAGTTATTCAAGAGCCTGTAGCGGTATTGGCGCAGCTGTTTACCGCACGACCCACTTTCACAGCAGCTGGCCTATGGCTAGACATATATGCAAATCTCTGGGTCCGTGTGAGCGCTGAGTGACAAAGCTGTGTTCCAATGGACAGCTAAGAGCCTACGGCTCATATAGAGACCAACCCCAGTACGCTCAGGCCCTCAGAGCGGAGGGAGGAGGGGCTGGAATCTCTATTATCTGCTTTGGTGAAGCGCGCACAGGCCCTGTTCAGCTTGATTTCTTTAGATAAAAACCAAATAACACTGAATTGTGACTAATATTTGTTTGTTCTATTACAGAAGACATAAAGAAACTTGCAACTACCTGATTTTTAGTGACAGGCTTCTTTTTAATTTGCATTTTTAGAGCTTGTATCAAAAATTTTGAGACGGATGGTCCACACTTGATAAAAACCTGTATAAACTCTTGACAGCTTTGTTGTATCTGTTCCATATTTTGGGATTTAGCTTTACAAGTCCCTGATGAAACAGAAAATGTACAGCATGGAAAATTATCAATTAACCAGCATCCACACACACATTATAAACTCAAAAAATCAAAGGCGTTTTTTTGATTTTCTTGTGTTCAGCTTCCCAAATGTAACCTAAATTATGAAAATAGAAGCCTGGAGGTGAATAGATATGTTGGCCCAAGTGTTTACTTCAATTTAAGCCCTGAATGATCATTGTTCTATATGTAAAACTAAAATAAACAGTGTTTAAATGTAATAGTGCAAAATCGCAACTACGTTAAGGGGCTAGAAAGTGCAGTTCCTGCAGAAACTGCAAGTGTGTTGCGACGGTGCATGCCCCCGGCGACGTGAATCAGGGACCGAGTATGTAGGTCGAAAGCCATTCGACCATTGTAGTCATTGTAGTCACCTCAGGGTATGACATGTGACCTCAGATTGAACCCGGGACCAAGCCTGCCAAATTTCGTGGCCGTAGGTTGAAAACTGACTGAGTTACAGTCATTGGCCCCGTTAGGAGCCCCAGTGCCCAGCCATGGTCCTCATAGGCCCCATGGGCATGACAAGTCCTGTGAAATTGCACCCGGGACCAAGCCTGCCGAATATTGGGGCCGTAGATCGAAAACTGACTGATTTACGGTCATTTGGCCCGCCAGGGGCCCCAGTGCCCTGCTGGGGTCTACAAGGGCCCCATGGGCATCTCATGTCACCTCAGATAGCACGCAGGACCAAGCCTGCCAAATTTCCTGGTCATAAATCAATAACTGAGTCACTGTCATTGGGCCGCTAGGGGCCCCAGTGCCCTACTGGGGTTCACAGGGGCCCCATGGGCATCACATGTCACCTCAGATAGCAGCCGGGACCAAGCCTGTCGAATTTTGTGGTCATAAATCAATAACTGACTGAGTTACGATCATTGTCCCACCAGGGGCCCAAGTGCCCTGCTGGGGTCCTCAGGTGCCCCATGGGCATCACATGTCACCTCAGATTTCACCTGGGACGAAGCCTGCCAAATTTTGTGGCCGTAGGTCGAAAACTGTCCTGCCAGGTACCTTTTTGCCCTCTGTGGTAGTATGCCAACAATGTAAGTTCCTACTTCATACTTAGGAAGTATGCAAGTCCGAAGTTGACGTACTTGGTATTGAGCAACGGCCGAAGTGTCATTTTTACTGCATGAAATATTAATCTCTATATATTATTCTTTCATGCCGATTTAGTAAAGCAATGTAGTAATTGTCATGTAATGCGATTTACATAAGAGCTGTCTGGCCCTTTAAGAGTGTAGGAGGGAGCTAGTGTGTAGTAAACAATACTGAATTGACCGTTTCCGGCTGTGCCGGCCATGTTTTACTCTGTGCTCGTGTGGATTACAAGTGATGTTTATCCCGACTTAAAGGTTTGGACTGTTTAATTAATTACAATATTTTACAGTAATGATGAAGCCTTCGTATTAAACATGTTGCAAATGTAAGTAAGAAGAATCCATCTTTAATTGCGATGTTCTCTCCGTATGTGGGCGTGGCCTGCGTGTGTGTTTGAATCGAATGGAACTGAGCCTCATCTCTGGTCTGCCTCTTTCATTTCAGAGGTGTCAAACAAACGCTCATAACTGGAGAAGTAATTTGTTGAACGACGAGATATTTGGATGTGTCATGAAGGGGAAGTATGTCTACTATTTGAAATTAAAATGGAGTTTCTAGGTGAAAGTATAATGATTTTACACACGAAAACAGTGACAGAAAGACCGTTTAGAGAGTGACTTTCAAGCGATTTTGCACCTCTCAAACAAATGCAGCAGCAGTTAAAGCCGAGGAGTGTACTGTACCGTGACGTTTCACATGCCACTGGCTTTTCCTACATGACAGTGGCACGTGCCACTGCCTAGCGGTACATGACAGTCACTGCAAGGGCTCCACTGGCAAGTCAAACGTGTCTAAAATCATTATACTTTCATCTAGAAACTCCATTTAAACTTAATGGTAGAGATACTTCCCCTTCATAACTCATCAAAAGATGGCATCGCTAAACAAACTACTTTTTGAGTTATGACGATTTGTTCGAGACTAGGGACTGAAACTTCCCTCATTGACAGCCATGTTAATTTTTGAAACTCCGAGGACGCTTTTTCCAAAGTTTCATTTCTGTTTAACCTGTCATAACTTCTAGGCTTTTTCGTCAATCCACATCGTCTTATATCATAGCGATCAGCAAGGTGTCCTCTCTCAAACAAACTTTTCAGATAATTGATTGCTTAAATAATATTTTTCGAGTTATGATCATTTATTTGACAGGTCCAAAATCGCTTGAAACTGAGATTTTAGGGATTTTTATTAATTCACTTTTTCACTGAACAAACGTGTCTAAAATCATTATCCTTTCATCTAGAAACTCCATTTAAACTTCAAATGGTAGAGATACTTCCCCTTCATAACTCATCAAAAGATGGCATCGCTAAAGAAACTACTTTTTGAGTTATGACGATTTGTTCGAGACTAGGGACTGAAGCTTGCCTCATTCACAGCCATGTTAAATTTGGGAACAGCGAGGCGCCTTTTTTCAAAGTTTCATTTGTGTTTAACCTGTCATAACTTTGAGCCATTTTTGTCAATCCACATCATCTTATATAGTAGCGATCTGCAAGGGGTCCTCTCTCACACAAACTTTTCAGATAAATGATTGGTTACATATTTTTGGAGTTATGACCATTTGTTGAGAGGGGGTTAAAGCCGAGGAGTGTACTGTACCGTGACGTTTCACATGCCACTGGCTTTTCCTACATGACAGTGGCACGTGCCACTGCCACAAGCGCCCCCTAGCAGTACATGACAGTTACTGCAATGGTTTCATTGGCATGTCAATGGACGGCCAGTGGCACGTGCCACTGCCACAAGCGCCCCTTAGCGGTACATGACAGTTACTGCAATGGCTTCAATGGCATGCCAATGCACAGGCTTACATCACAGTGGCACGTGACAGTGCTTAACCGCCCCTATGTGTTCTGTGACGATCAATATATTGGCAAGGCTTACATGGCTCGTATGCACTACACTTTTAAAACAAATAACTTAAACCACTTAACATGCAGACTCCCTGCATGTATTTTAGATAATTTCAGCAAAATATGGGGTTTATTTTTATATAACTCTATGTTTTAGGATCATTTACAATTTAGAATGGTTAGATGTCTTTACATAAAACTGAATGGTGAAATAGTGTATTGTAGAACTATGATTTACTGAACTATTTTGTAAATACTTTGTGTTGTGCATTTGATGTTTATCTTAATTTCCGAATGTTTATAATTATGCTATTCAATAAAAGCTTTGCTTTAAGCCATTTCACTTGCTCTCAGTGATTGTAGCCTATATGTTTAACTTTATAACTATTGTGCTGCTGCTGTCACTGCTGCAGCTGCTGATTATTATTATTATATATACACACAATATGGTATGTATGACTATATATAGTGGTTGATTAAATGTTGTTGCATAGCTATAAAAAAGATGATTTACATTTTTTCATGTACTGAAAGGTAATCTGACGCTATCTTAATATTATAGCCTACTAACGGCTAAGCTCATTTAAAATGAGCATTGAGTTTTCCAGCTTATAGACATAATATAAGTAAGTAAGAAAATTACCAGAAAGAGTGTTATTAAAAATTTAAAATATGTTTCAGTTAAATTCACTATATAAAAAAAAATCACAACTACACAGTCATGACTTGTATTTACTTTTGCAATATGAAGAAATTAGATGGAAAAATTATGCAAATGGAAAATTTTAACCTTCTGTAAAATAAACAAATCAAATTTCTATCAAATCACACTACTATACTTTTTTTCAACACTTTATCGTGTGCTTGTTATAATTTTCAAGTGTTTTATTGTAGGAATTTGAAGTAATGGAATGGCAAACATATGTAAAATGTCTTTTCATTTCTATATACCTCACTTGTTGAAGTCCAATAAAGTAAGCAAATCAAATTGTTATGTAATCACTCTACTATATTCTTGAATATTACTGATTCTGGTACTCATAATTTCAGACATATTTACTGTAAGAATTTGGAGTAATGGAATGGTAAAATCCTATTTTATTCTGCAAATTGTCCAAAAAATATTATATAAAGATTTATTATTAAAATAGTTTTAGTCTTAAACATTCTCATGCCAGGTAGGCATGTCACACTCAAGGTATGATATCCATAGACTTTTTTATGTAATGAAACAGAATTTGTTTGTCATGGAATGAAAAATACACAGGCCTTTGTTGTTTTATACCACTTAGAAAATGTCATCATAAATGCACGTATAAGGAGGAGTTTTAATTTATAATACCTATTTATGAATCCTCTTGAATGTTTTGTAATCTGTACCTAACAATCAGCATTATCAACTTGGTATGAAAAACTTATTTTCA
>JAJAGP010001467.1:0-76053 GCA_025084515.1 Ancistrus triradiatus
ATTTAAATTCCAAATAATAATAAGGATTGTAAGGTCAGAATTCAGAAGACCCGTTAGAGACCAAAATATACTTATTAAAGGTTTGGGCACCTTGTGTCAACTTTTTTTTTCCATCTAAACAAAAAGAACCTAACACAACCTTTGCAGAAAACGTTATTATTTGGGCTAATAATATTACATACATTTAAAAACAAAAATATAATTGGGTGATTCTTCAGTTGGGGCTCTTTTTACCATTCTTAACTTTTAAGAAATAATGGCTTTTAAAAAATGATGGTTTAATTAATGACAAGATAAGTTGTATATGATTTAAAGTAAATACTTAATGATGGTTACAACTGCACATGTATACATGTATAATTTAAATATGTAATTAAAATATTAATAGTTTATATATAGTTAATAATTTTTAATTAATGTTGTTAATGATGTGTTGTGGTAATGACAATTTTCACTTTTCCTGGAAAAGTGATTGGCACCCTGTCTAGGGTTGTTCCTGCCTTGTACCCTATGCCACCAGCTAATCACCGGCTCTCCCGCAACCCTGTCCAGGATTAAGCAGATACTGTAAGAAAGTGAATGAATGAAAATCTATATAGAACATCTTTAGTACATATTCATCTGAAATGTTGCTAATTCAAAATCCATAATCCCTATAGGAATTAACATTTCACTAGATGATTGACACAAGGTGCAAAATCGATCACGTTAAATTTTATACCATTGGCATAATTCATTTAGTTCACCGAGGTAAGCAAGTATGTAATACCTTTGGCAGTGGTAAGAGCTTCGTGTATGTACTGTGCAGAAGGGTAGAAAAAAGGTGAAATATCAAAGGTAGGCAGATCGTTGGCTGCCACTCCATAGTACTGTACTGTGGTGCCATAGAAATCATCACTACCTTTGCAACACATTTTACCATGAGCAGCATTCAGAACATGTGTAATGCCAAGTCTCCAAAGACCATATCTGTCATGAGACATGTACCTGTAGAAAGGTCAGAAATGTTACATAATAATGGATCGCTGATCATAGCTGCAGCACTGCAAAACAAACAATAACAGACTTACATGTCTCCCAGAAACAGCCTGGGCCAAACTTCATCAACATGATTACATGACAGTTGACCTCCATATAATATTGTCTCCATCTGCTCGATAGTGGGAGAGTCATGTTGAATGGAGCTGCTGGTCTCTTTTGAGCTTTCAGCAGAATCCACCATCTTTGTACTTTGTTGCTTCTACAACCGTGTCTCACTGAGTGACAAGGCCAGGTGTGGTCATTGCAGTAACTTCGATTCTCCAGTGGGTGTCACTGTATTCGCACTGAATCCAGTCGTTTTTTAGCAATTGGTCTTGGAAATTGGTCTCGACGACAATTTACAAGGCCACCTTGGAACCGAGTCCACCGAGTCCAAATGAGGTTGAGGCTGAGACGAGACCGAGGCCGCTCGTTTAGGGTCTTGAGACCGAGACGGTACTCGAGTACTACAACACTACATATCGATCCAGAATTCCGAAGCAGAATGTACCCACAATAATACAATCTATTTTAAAAAATGGTGGGTAAAGAGGTTTGTAAATAAGATTCTGTTGCTGAGTCTCAAATGATTCAATAATTTCTTACGCTATGCACTTGTGATTATAGTTAAAATCAGGTCGTGGTGTTCTGTACAGTGTCTAATGATTCCACACAATTTTTCAAGACAGGTTAACTCTAATTAAAGGCCATATCTAATTCTCTGAAACAAAGCTGGTTATAACAGGAAACCAAACAGCATGGGAAAAGGTTTATTTGCACTAAATTGATATATTCATTACAACCAAAGGGCAAATACTACAATGTCATGCATTAATCTTTTCACTAATTTAACATTATTTATTAAAACCTCTCTCCTGATGATTTGTGGTCATACTTATCAGAAAGGCTTGGGTATCCCAGTTCACATTGCATGTTTCATTACTTAAAAGATCACTGCAAGGTAAATATGACACATTTTTAGCTTTTAATGAAACTATCGACATGAACCACTAAAACACTAATGAATCATCTGGAAAGGTCCGATTTAATTTTGGTTCTCTGCAAGGGTTAAGTTCTTTTCATTTAGAAATTCAACAAAGTCATGTCATTTGTCCAGGCATGCTCAAAGCTTTGCACTAGACTGTATTCTGTTTCTAAACTTACGCAAATTACATAGAGAAAAATATTAAGGATTCATTTTTGGATGGTCCAGAACAAAGTGAAGGAATGTGCAGTTAATTAGTTAATAATTTAGTTAATTAATTCAATAATTAATAGAAATTGAGTCAACTGTATTGAGAATGATAAACTACATAAATAATTAGTAATTTTTGTAAGAGTTTGTGCACCCCAAAAGCAGCTTCTTTTCATTACGACATATGGAAACAACTATTTTAACAAATAAACTATTATTTTAACTTAAGACAATGACTTAAGTCTACGCTGGTGACTATTTGCGTCTGTCGTGTTCCGACATTCTCATCGGTGTGTCCGCTATTTAGTAAAGTATATATCATTTTTCTCACTCATCAATGTTAAGAACACACCTGATCTCTGAGGATGCACCAGGCTCTGTGACCAAGAGAAAAAAAATCAACCAAATTGAGTGGGGACACAACATTTAACCAATCAGCATGTCATATATCATCTTCCAGTCAGGAAGTGTTGTAGGCTTACTAGCCAGTCATGTGCATGTATATTTACAGTGGGGCAAAAAATGTATTTAGCCAGCCACTGATTGTGCAAGTTCTTCTACTTAGAAAGATGAGAGAGGTCTGTAATTTTCATCATAGATACACTTCAACTATGAGAGACAAAATGAGAAAAAAAAAAATCCAGGAAATGACACTGTAGGATTTTTTAAGAATTTAATTGTAAATCATGGTGGAAAATAAGTATTTGGTCATCCACAAACAAGCAAGATTTCTGACTCTCACAGACCTGTAACAACTTCTTTAAGAAGCTCTTCTGTCATCCCACTTCTTATCATTTGTATTAATGGTCACCTGTTTAACCTCGTTATCTGTATAAAGACAGGCTCAAACAGTCAGAATCCAAATTCAAAACCATGGCCAAGACCAAAGAGCGTGTGAAGGACACCAGAAAGGAAATTGTAGACCTGCAACCAGGCTGGGGAGAGTGAATCTACAATAGGGGAAGCAGGTTGGTGTGAATAAATCAACTGTGGGAGCAATTGTAAGACATACGAGACCATTGATAATCTCCCTTGATCTGGGGCCCCATACAAGATTTCATCCCGTGGGGTCAAAATGATCATGAGAACAGTGAGCAAAAATCCCAGAACTAGACGGAGGGACCTGATGAATGACCTGCAGAGAGCTGGGACCAAAGTAACAAAGGCTACCATCAGTAACACACTACGCCGAGAGAGACTCAGATCCTGCAGTGCCAGGCGTGTCCCCCTGCTTAAGCCAGTACATGTCCAGGCCCATCTGAAGTTTGCCAGAGAGCATATGGATAATCCAGAAGAAGATTGGGAGATTATCATGTGGTCAGATGAAACCAAAGTAGAACTTTTTGGTAAAAACTCATCTGGAGGAAAAAGGATGCTGAGTCGCATCCCAAGAACACCATACCTACTGTCAAGCATGGAGGTGGAAACATCATGCTTTGGAGCTGTTTTTCTGCAGAGGGGACAGGACGACTGATCTGTGTTAAGGGAAGAATGAACGGGGCCATGTATCGTGAGATTTTAAGCCAAACTATCCTTCCATCAATGAGAGCATTGAAGATGGAACGTGGCTGGGTCTACCAGCATGACAATGATCCCAAATACACCACTCGGGCAACGAAGGAGTGGCTCCATAAAAAACATTTCAAGGTCTTGGAGTGGCCTAGCTCAACCCCATAGAAAATTTGTGGAGGGAGTTGAAAGTCCGTCTTGCCCCAAAACATCAGTGCCCTAGAGGAGATCTTCATGGAGGAATGGGCCAATATACCAGCTACAATGTGTGCCAATCTGGTGAAGACTTACAGGAAACGTTTGACCTCTGTCATTGCCAACAAAGGTTATGTTACAAAGTATTGAGTTAAACTTTTGTTATTGACCAAATACTTATTTTTCACCATATTTACAATTAAACTACAGTGTGATTTCCTGGATTTTTCTCTCATAGTTGAAGTGTACCTATGATGAAAATTACAGACCTCTTTCACCTTTCTAAGTAGGAGAACTTGCACAATCAGTGGCTGACAATACTTTTTTTGCCCCACTGTATGTTCTGACATTATGTTCAGAACACTGATAATTATGGAATTAATTTCTTTGGTTGTTGAGAATTAAATGTTAGCTTCAGCTAAAACCAGTGAACTTCCTCAAAAATAATGGTAGTTCCCTTAAATATGAAATTCCATCTCACTGTGTTCAGGGTGGAGCTGTCATGTTGCCCTAGTTGGAAATCTATGGTAAAGTCTTACTCTGTTCCTAAAAATCTACTCTTGCAATACACTAGGGCATACGACTGGAACATATTTGTCAGCTCTGTTTCATTGGATTTCCTTTGTTACACAATTCCATCGTTTATGACACGACTGTACAAACAAAGCTTTAAAAAATCTTTTACAGCTGCATCATGAGACGTATTGAAATGGCCGACAAGTCCAGTCCTGTAAAGTAAAATCTTTGGACATCCTGGTCAAATCGCATGTATATTGATTATAAGAACTGAACCTTTGCATAAGACAAAATGAAAGAGGACTTCTTTAACTTAACAGTTTAACACATATAACAAAACGAAACATGAAAATTGGCATGTACAAGCTTCACAGCTAATCCAGAACTTCATTTATTCATTCACATTCTTATCCGCTTAATCCTGGCCAGGATCGTGGGACAGCCAGTGCCTAACAGGCTGCACAGGGTGCAAAGCAGGAACAACCCTATAGACAGGGCACCAATCCATCGCAGGGCACATCCACCCACAAAACGCATACACACATTGACAGACTATGGGGACTTTGGACACACCAATTAACCTAAACTGCATGTGTTTGAGAGGAAACCAGAGTAAATGCATGAGGACATGGGGAGGACATGCAGACTTCACACAGAAAGGACCTAGACCACTCCACCTGGGGACTGAACCCAGGACCTTCTTGCTGTGAGGAGACCATGCTAAGCATGAGCCCCCGTGCGACCCCAATCCTGAACTACATTCTTTTAAATGTCATATTATGGTTGTGTCACCCTCACAGCTCCAGCGACCCCAAGTTCAAGTTCTGGCCTGTGTGGAGATATTATGTTTTTCCCCACGTCTGCGTGGGTTGCATCTGGGACTTTCGGTTTATTCCCACATTCCAAAGGCCTGTGTTAAGTCAGTTGGTCTCTCTAAAGTGCACCAATGTGTGTGTTTGTATGTACAAGTGCATTGCAATGGACTGGTGTCCTGTCTAGGGTCGACTCCTGCCTAGCACCCTGTGCTGCCAGTTAGGTTTCAGTTCCCTGGTTATGAAAACAAATCTCTCAATTTTTATATCTGTTCCCTACAGGGATTAGTTTCTTTTCATTTTGAAAAATCATCAAGACATGCCATTTGACCAGGCGCGCCCAAACCTTTCCGCAAGACGCTACTGGCTAAAAGCAGTGTCTTTTTATAATAACATAACCGATTAGGCAGAGACCGAAGAACATGCTGATGTGAGTCAGAGTGTTTTCTCCACCAAATCTGTGTTTCTTTTATATTGAGACAATTCATGCATTGACTCACTTAGCAGAATTTGAAAACTGAAGTTAAGTGTCTGTATTTATGGTTGTCATGGTTACATTCTATCAGAAGCAGAAATGGGTATTTTCCATGGTAATAGTATAATTCTTTGTTCCAAAACATTTCCACGGGTGACAAACACTTACAGCTTCGTGCTTCCAACCTGTAACTTCACATTTTCCACCAACATGATTCCAGGTTCATTGCCATATCTGGAACCATTCTGCTCTTTTTCTCTGCAATAGAGCAGTTCCTGTCAAGGACAGTGATTTAGGTCCAGCACCAAAAAGCAGAAAGGGGGAAGGTTCTGTAACTCAGAGACTGCTCAGTCTGCAAAACTATGTAGGCAGTCAAAAGTGAGCTACATAAAATCCATCAGAAGGAGAGCTATCTACATTTCTTCCAATTACAGCTCAGTTGCAAACATAAAGGTTGTAGGATATGGTTTAGATATTTTAAAAATGAAATAAAACACAACATTAAATAGAGGTTGTAGGATTAAACATAACCAGCTTCATTTCTGTGTACTGTTGTGAAATGTACAGATTAGCTAAAATGGATGACATAAATGTGACTTACGGAAGTAAGAAAATGAGTCACTTATAGGAAGCTGGTTAACCTGAGTAGCAGTTCTAAAGACTTAAGTGGACTCAAAGAGTAGACATCCAAATAGATGGCTAACATTACTAGCAGCGATGCTTCCCAGGTTGC
Source organism: Ancistrus triradiatus (assembly GCA_025084515.1). Taxonomy (NCBI): domain Eukaryota; kingdom Metazoa; phylum Chordata; class Actinopteri; order Siluriformes; family Loricariidae; genus Ancistrus; species Ancistrus triradiatus. The sequence goes on from JAJAGP010001467.1 coordinate 6,456, forward strand.
TGTTATGTGAGTAGCTGTCATTGCCTGCCTATTACAGGAACTTGTAAACATAATCTAGCCTTATATTTAGCTTGGAGATGGGGTGTACTTACATTGAGTCTAAAACAACTATATACTTTCAGAAACACATCCTGATCAGAGTGAAAAGATGGTACTACATTCATTCACTTTCTTATCTGCTTGATCCTGGACAGGGTCGCGGAAGAGTCGGTGCCCAACTGGTGGCACATGGCACAAAGCAGGAACAACCCCAGACAGGGTGCCAATCCATTTTAGAGACACCAATTAACCTAACACACACTGTGGAAGGAAACTGGAGCACTCAGAATAAACCTGCAGACAAGGGGAGGACATGCAGACTCCACACAGAGAGGATCCAGACCTCTCCACCTGGGGATTGAACCCAGGACCTTTGTGCTGTGAGGCGACAGTGCTGCCCACTGAGCCATCCAATGGTACTACAGTAGTTCAATAAACTACACTTACATCATATTTACACTCTTGGTCGTGGTATACAGCCTTCTGTTTGGTCATACTCTTGGGGGCAGGCCGCAGCTTAATGGGCAGTGGAAATGTCTTTGCTACTTAATTAGTTAACGATTTAATTAATTTTATGTAACTAACTGTAATTTGCTGCTAGCACTGATGTTGCAGGACAAACAAAATTTAGTCCTAATACATACAATGTTTTTAATGATACAGTATATAGTAATATGTTATTTAATCATATTTAATATGATTTTGGTTATGCTCGGGTTAGGGTGGATAATTTAATATTGCCCAATGACACACTGGATTTGAGTCTCAGTGTTGACCTTCGGGTCTGGGGTCATATGCATACACGATTGGCTGTGTCTACGGGAGAAGAGGCTGGTCAGGGGATCAGCCACACATCCCTTCAGGGCACCCCATCCAGGACATGCTTATGTCTGCACCCTGAGCCTGACCAGGAAATATGTGAAAAGATTTAAAATTAAGTTAAAAGTTTGTAATATGTTTCAATGGTTATAAAGTGTTTCTAATATTTAATTTCTAATATTTAGTTTATAATATTTAACTAAAGTTTAGCACGTGTAGAAATAGTAGTTCTGCTTGCTAATGGAATGCAAGTTTTGGATTATTTTTCTTTTTAACCAATAGCAATGATCAACATGAATTACACTGTGCTCACTGTAATTCACTTCAATGTTTAAATTCAGTGGCCCAGTTAAACTTGGCTTTATCTAATTTAGGAAAGTGGCAGGCTATTTTAGTGTTAATCATTCCAATCCTTCATTCTCAGGAGGTTTGAGCTCATCCTGATCCAGGTACATGATTTTCACAGTGGCCCCAGTCCGGCCCTCGAATCTGAACTGGAATATCGGGTCAGGGGGTTCCTTACTTAGCCTAGAAGATAAAGAGAAAACCAGTAAAATAGTGTAAAATGGTATTTGTATTTTCCTCATCAGTAAATATTTATGTAGAAAAACCTCACGTAGTCTTTTGTTCACTCTTAGGGCCATTGTTCAACCTGGCCTCTACAATAAGTGAAGGATGACCTGTACATTTTCTACACTGAAAACCTCTCTCTCTCTCTCTCTCTCTCTCTCTCTCTCCCCACACTCACTATATATATATATATATATATATATATATATATATATATATATATATATATATATATATATATATATATATAGTGAGTGTGGGGAGAGAGAGAGAGAGAGAGGGGAGAGAGAGAGAGGTTTTCAGGCTATTTTAGTGTTAATCATTCCAGTCCTTCATTCATTCATATATATATATATATACTGCTCAAATAATAAAGGAAACACACAAACACACAATATAACTCCAAGTAAATCAAAACATCTGTGGAAATCAAACTGTCCACTTATTGACAATCAATTTCACATGCTGTTGTGCAAATGGAATAGACAACAAGTGGAAATTATTGGCAATTAGCAAGACACACTCAATAAAGGAGTGGTTCTGCAGGTGGGGACCACAGACCACTCTCAGTACCTATGCTTTCTGGCTGATGTTTTGGTCACTTTTGAAGGTTGGTGGTGCTTTCACACTCGTGGTAGCATGAGATGGACTCTACAACCCACACAAGTGGCTCAGGTAGTGCAGCTCATCAGTGATGGCACATCATTGTGAGCTGTGGCAGAAGGTTTGCTGTGTCTGTCAGCGTAGTGTCCAGAGGCTGGAGGCGCTACCAGGAGACATGGAGGAGGCCATAGGAGGGCAAACAACCCAGCAGCAGGACCGCTACCTCCACCTTTGTGCAAGGAGGAACAGGAGGAGCACTGCCAGAGCCCTGCAAAAATGACCTCCAGCAGGCCACAAAAATGTGCATGTGCCTGTACAAAAACGGTTAGAAACCGACTCCATGAGGATGGTATGAGGGGCCCGACGTCCACAGATGGGGGTTGTGCTCACAGCCCAACACCCTGCAGGACGCTTGGCATTTGCCAGAGAACACCAGGATTGGCAAATTCACCACTGGCACCCTGTTCTCTTCACACAGATGAAAGCAGGTTCACACTGAGCACATGTGACAGACGTGACAGAGTCTGGAGACGCCGTGGAGAGAAATCTGCTGCCTGCAACATCCTTCAGCATGACCGGTTTGGCAGTGGGTCAGTAATGGTGTGGGGTGGCATTTCTTTGGAGGGCCGCACAGCCCTCCATGTGCTCGCCAGAGGTAGCCTGACTGCCATTAGGCACCCCTCAGACCACTCGTGAGACCATATGCTGGTGCAGTTGGCCCTGGGTTCCTCCTAATGCGGGACAATGCTAGACCTCATGTGGCTGAAGTGTGTCAGCAGTTCCTGCAAGATGAAGCATTGAAGCTATGGACTGGCCCGCCCGTTCCCCAGACCTGAATCCGATTGAGCACATATGGGAATTATGTCTCGCTCCATCCTTTAGTCCAGGTCTGGGCGGAGATCCCTCAGGAGACCATCCGCCACCTCATCAGGAGCATGCCCAGGCATTGTAGGGAGGTCATACAGGCATGTGGAGGGCCACACACAATACTGAGCCTCATTTTTTGACTTGTTTTAAAGGACATTACATCAAAGTTGGATCAGCCTGTAGTGTGTTTTTTCCACTTTAATTTTGTGTGTGACTCCAAATCCAGGCCTCCATTGGTTAATGAATTTGATTTCCATTGATGATTTTTGTTGATTTTTGTATTCAATGAGAATATTTCATTCATTCAGATCTAGGATGTGTTTTATTTGAGTGTAACCTTTATTTTTTTGAGCAGTGTATATATAAATACACACACACAGTATATACATATACGAGCAACACTGCAACATTGCTCGGGTAGGCTGTAATATGACCAAATTGCTGACCCTGCATCCAAATGGTCCTGAAAATTAGAGAACTAACAAAGACCCCGCGGTAACGTGGGTCTGATGAAGCCCCTGCTACCTTGTACATCTATCCATCCATCCATCAAGTCATCAGTTTTATACTGATTAATCCAATTCAGGTAGCGCCAGTCTATTCCAAGGCACATGCACGCGCACGCGCACACACGCAGACACACGGGAACATAAGAGAAACCAACTGATCTAACTCACGCCTTTGGGAAGACATAAGGACCCTCATTTGACTGCATAGCCTACAGCCCGAGAGAGTCCTAAAACGAAACAGAGCTGAATTAATCAATGTATGACACGGGTTGTACCATTATTTTGTCTAGTATTACTAATCGAGAGCGTCACAGTCTGCGCATGCGCAGTGTCTTTCCTCATCCTCGCTCGCCAACGGCTTCGCATCTTTCTCAAGAAGTTGCGGTGGCTAGAATGAGGTGTTTCGTGAGCGACAGTGGACGGTTCAGATAAACACAACACGCTGTTTTCGACCGGCGGAGTAACGGAATACGTCTCCTAACAGGTTTAAGCGGTCCAGGTTGAAGTTTTAGGTCGTTTTTCTTTCGTTAACCAGGAACAGGCAAGAAGGGTCTGCAGTCGGTTGGGCCGTGACCGGTTTGTGTGTGGTTACTGGAGCTATAGCTAGCTAACAGTTTAATCGCCTGCCTCCGCTTGAGCAAAAATTGGCTCATTATTCGGGAGGTTATACACATTTTCACTAGTTCTGCCTTTCGTTACACGGTGGAGGCGTCTTTCTTTTTCTCCTTTATAAGAGGATTTTTTTGAAGGAGGACTCGCTTTTTGCTGCTGGTGCTGAGAGCGAAACAAACACAAGAGGAACCAGAAGATACATGCAGCCTATCAGCTTCAGTGTCGGACATGTTTGTGTATAAAGGCTACCACAGTTGTCAAATTTTGCTCCACTTTTGATAAACTACTAGTTTCCACAACATCCACGATGAGCTAGATCTGTCGCTTGCTATTACATCTTAGTACAACTGTTTGGCGAGCGCTAGCCTAATAGCAAACTTAGAGTCTCTAGCTGTCATTCGGATCAGTTTTAGTCATTTATCTTAAGTTGTGTTTTAAGATCGGATTGAAAAGATGTCCTTTTTCAATATACGGAAGATCTTTAAGCTGGGCTTGGAGAAGAAGAAGAAGCAATATGAGCACGTCCACAGAGATGTGAATCCGGAGGAAGTATGGGAGATCGTGGGAGAGCTCGGAGATGGAGCCTTTGGGAAGGTCTACAAGGTAAAGATTTAGATTTTGGTGGTGTATCCACTTTCTTTCGTTTATGTTTTCATCTGCCACTGCAACAGCTGTAGATCCCATCATACCAAAGCCATAAAAGTGGGTGGCCATCTGTAAAGCCCATTTTTTGCCGTGATGTAAGATGTTTTGACATGACATCTCATCTGTTGCTCTGCTTTCTGATTCACCAAATAGTTTGTAGTTTGTAATCATTTTATAGCATTATATAGATCCTCCGTAGCTCTAATGCAGAGATCACAAGCTTAGGAGGTGTGTTGGAGCCAAAAATCACTAAAATGTGTTGAACTGTCAGGCCCATCTGGACTAGAACTGATGATCCCAGTGTTAAAACGTGACATGAGAACCTGCAGTGATCTCACATGTCCTGCACTAACTACTAGCAACAAACTTGCGTTTGTTCTTTATCTATTTATTTACCTTTTATTTCTTTAAGCTGTTATTTGTTTATGCATTTTCTATTTATTCACTTTAATCCTTACATGTAATATGTAGGCCGCCCATTGGAATCCTCCCAAGGTTTTGTCCTCATCACCTTTAGGGAGTTTTCAGCGACCACTAACAGCTTTGCTATGGGCTGGCATCTCTTTCAGGGTGCACTTATGACCAGCGACTTCCATCTTTTGGTTTATTTTCTTATTTAAAAGAGGCCAGCACAAACTCTCCAAGTCATTTATGCTCTTTAAAAAGCACAAGTGGATAGGGGTATGTGATATTGACAAAAAATATCTTGATATTTTGTTGCTAACAATAATTTGATGGTACTTTGGTAGTGAATGACCTGGGTCTAAATTACTCAAAAGTTGTTTGAACCCATCTCTCTCAACCATGTGAATTGTGCATTTTCTAGCAATAGAAACAATTATTAACAAAAATGTACATGCCATAATAACCATTAACACCACTGCTGAGTCTCCTGAGTTGAATAAGTATGAACTGATTATATTTGTAATTGTTATTGATGATCTACATGTGAATGCCTGATTTATGGAAGTTATGATAAACTTATATAGAGATGAACATATATAGAGATGTTTGCCAAATTGGTAAGTTAATTGAAAAGATCAAACCAGTTAAAAAGTTATTATTGCCCTTAAATTTCCTTGTGAAATTCAGATGGTTAAAAAGATCGCTTGTCACATAATGGATCTCACTCTCACAATGGATTTCTATTTGAGGACATGAGCATGATGTAATTACAGTACCATCCAAAAGTTTGGACACATCTTCTCATTCAATGTTTTTATTTATTTTTCAGTCATTTATTTAAGTCATCCAGACTATGAAGGAACACGTAAGGAATCATGTAGTAAATGTAAAAGTGTTAAACAAGCCAAAATATGTTTTAGATTTTAGATTCTTCAAAGTAGGCACCTTTTACTTTGATTACAGCTTGGCACACTCTTTGCATTCTCTGTCAGCTTCATGAGATGATCATCTGAGGTGGTTTTCCAACAGTCTTGATGGAGTTCCCAGGGGTGCTGAGCACTTGTTGGCTCCTTTGCCTTCACTCTGCAGTCCAACTCATCCCAAACCATCTCAACTGGGTTTAGATCAGGTGATTGTGGAGGCCAGGTTATCTGATGCAACACTCCATCACCCTCTTTCATGGCCAAATAGCCCTTACATAGCCTGGAGGTGTGTTTGGAGTCATTGTCCTATTTCAAAACAAATGATGGTCCCACTAAGCATAAACCAGATGGGATGTTGCTGCAGAATGCTGTGATAGCCGTGCTGGTTAAGTGTGCCTTGGATTTTAAATAAATAGCCAGCAGTGTCACCAGCAAAGCACCTCCATACCATCACAGTTCCTCCTCCATACTTCATGGTGGGAACTACACATGTAGGAACCATCCTCTCACCTTTTCTGTGTCTTACAAAGGCATGGCGTTTGGAACCAAAAATTTCAAATTTGAACTCATCAGACCAAAGGACAGATTTCCACTGGTCTAATGTCCATCATTCTCTTCCTCTTGTTGTTCTTCCTTATAAGTGGCTTCTTTGCAGCAATTTGACCATAAAGTCCAGATTCATGCAGTCTTCTCTGAACAGTTGATGTTGAGATGTGTGTGCTGCTTGAACTCCGTGAAGCATTTAGGTGGGCTCTTATCTGGGGTGCTGTTAACTTGTGGTTTCTGGGGCTGGTACCGCTTGTCCTGTGCAACAGGTAACTCTTGGTCTTCCTTTTCTGGGGTGGTTCTGATGAGAGCCAGGTTCATCGTAACGTTTGATGTTCTTTGCGACTGCACTTGAGGATACTTTCAAAGTTCTTGAAATTTTTGGATTGACTGACACTCATGTCTTAAAGTAATGACGGACTATCGTTTTTCTTTACTTAATTGAGTAGTTCTTGCCATAATATGGATTAGAACATTATTCAAATAGGGCTATTCACTGTATACCAATTCTACCTCTTCACAACATAACTGACGGTCTCAAACACATTAAGGCAAGACATTTTAAGAAATTAACTTGAATGATTAGCTGACTGAGAAAATGCCAAGATGTGCAAAGCTGTCAACTAAACAAGAGGTGTCTACTTTGAAGAATCTGAAATAATATAACATATTCTGCTTTGTTTAAGACTTTTTTTAGTTTACTAAATAATTCCAAATGTATTTCTTCATAGTCTGGATAACTTTAGTATTGATCTACAATGCAGAAAATTTTAAAATGATGAAAAACCACTGAATTTGAATGTGTGTCCAAACTTTTGACTGGTACTGTATGTTATCTATTGTATTCACTAACATGTCGCTCTGTGAGCTGGAAGTGTTGTCTCTCTTGGTCTTTGTAGCTTTAAACATATTTTGCAGACTGGTTTTGTTGTGGTGATAGCCTTAAAATAATTCCATATGTCACTTCTTGCATGTACTTTTTGGACTAGCCATGAACGGTCTGCAAAAGCGCTGGTATTAGCAGCCATTAACTCTGTTTTCTCTCTTCTGACCAAATAAAGCAACGAAACATGTAATTTGACAAGTCTTTTGCATAAGGCTAAACAATGCAAGTAAAGGGGTGAAGCAGTCCATTAAGATTCATGTGACATATTTTATAGTTTTAGCGTGGTGAGCGTCATACACGTTTATCAGGCACGTAAGCAGGGTTTGCACATCCATCATCTGTTTAGGGTAGAGGTTAGACCGCCAACCAAAACTATCCGCTCAGCAGCATTCTGTTGTCTTTGTTCAAATACACTATGAAGGACTAAAGGACACCTTGCACACTGATAATATTATTAAAAGTAAGATTTCACAACTACGTATTTAAGTATATCGTGTGTGTGTGTGTGTGTGTGTGTGTGTGTGTGTGTGTGTGTGTGTGTGTGTGTGTGTATACACATACAAACAATAGATTGTCTGATAAAGCTTCATGTGCCCTGGAGTGAAATGCCACTCCAGGATATTCCTAAAATGTGAATGTAAGAAACAAATTTCCCTGTGTTGCATCAATATATCTCCCATGCTGAAACAGGAACTGAGACCGTGGGTCACACCAGCACAAACACTACAGCTGTGGGAAAAAAGACTATGTTGTGTCATTTTTAATGATGCAATATGTATGTGTTATTGAATGTTTGCTTTTTTAGTAGTAAAAAATGTTCTCATTGAAAATGATGCAAAATTGGCAAGATGCTTTGTATTGTAAATTGAACGAATCAATTCAAACAGGTTCCACTGTGACTGTTGTAGATGAATCCATCATTGCAGTCAGTCCACCGGCAGAATTAACTCACACTGGTTTTAGTGTTAGAGCTGAGGGGCCGTATTCATAAAGATGCTTAGTGCTAAAGGTAGCTCCTAGTGATAATTCTAAGAAATCTTATAATTGTGGGTGTTTCGCTCACAAAGTTGGGAGTAGGTTGTAGTAAAGATGAAAATTATTCACAAAGCATCTTAACCCCTCCAGGTTTTTTTTTCTACTCAAGCTGTGCTAGTAGCCGTTTTAAGTCATTATTAGGCTGCATGTACATATCTATAATGTCACTGCCTTGAAGAAAATGGTTCATGACCCAAATTTTATATATATATATCTATCCATCCATCCTGTGGTGTTATCTTGGCTAGTGCGGTAGTTCTCAGTATTGCACCCTATGTGGTAAGTCTACCTGCTAAATAGTCCAACAAGTGCAATCACAAGTCGGATTTTCTAATAAATGGCAACTGATATAATTGACAAGTTCAAGAGAACTTTGCTACAAAGCAGTAACTATCTGCAGTGTGATTTTTGCTATACACTCTGCGGCCTCTTTATTATCTTTTCTTTTACAATCATTGTCTACTTTATCAGTTCAACTTACCGTATAAAAGCCTTTTGTAGTTCTACAGTTGCAGACTGTAGTCCATTTCTTTCTTTATTTCTTACTTTGATAGCCCCCTTTACTCTGTTACTCTTTACTCTGGCTTTCATAGGACCACCACAGCGCTCTTTAGAGCGCGTAAGGTGAAAAACTGTGGTAGCCTAGTGGGTTAAGGTACAGGACTATGGTCCACAAGGTCCAGGGTTCAATCCCACCTCTGCCAAGCTGCCACTGTTGGGTCCTTGAGCAAGGCCCTTAATCCACAATTGCTTGGATTGTAAGACTGTATTAATTGTAAGTCGCTCTGGATAAGGGCGTCTGCTAAATGCTGTAAATGTAATTGTACAAATGTACAAAATGTACAACTTAGGAGTAGGGATGAGGACTTTCAGGAAGCTTCTCTTAAGCAGAGGAGAAAACGGAGGACAGACGACAAGGCAGAAGAAATGTTTTCCAAACACTGATTAACAGTGAGATAATCAAACAGTATTGATAAGATTGTGCAGGAATAATGGTTGTGGTTGATCTTCTTAAAGATTTGCTCACATCATCTACCCAGCACAACAATGTTGTAGCACTCGAAATTCATTCATACGAACCAACCGCACCAGTGGAGCTGCATTTTCTCCAGTTTGTAGCCTATCCACTAGGTTAAGGAGGCTACAAAAATTACCAGCATGGTAAAAATGTGACAACCAATCACAGTCTTCAAAAGAAGGTGTCATACTTAGCAAATGGATCAACTCCATCTCCTCACTGAGATAAAAGTTTTTTGTGTTCTCCTTGCTCAGAGTTCGTATCGTTTCAGAATCACTCATGCCAGTTCAACAGAGTAAACTTTTTTTTTTTTTCTGTCAACTAAGTTGCTTGTAAATGTATAACAAATGGCTGGTCTAACCTAAGGGTGGGCAGTATGACAATATTTTATCACATCATGATCGTATATGCTTTTCTGAGCATATTTACATTTACTCAAGGACCCAACAGTCGCAGCTTGGCAGAGGTGGGATTTGAACCCTGGACTTTTTGGTCCATAGTCCAATACCTTAACCGCTAGGCTACCACAGTCCTTCCAATGATATCATCAGTGGTTAAAGAACACTGAAAAACTGCGTTTTTTTATTGTATAGTGTATAATTAGTCCTGTTTAGTTAGACGAAGTGCAGTAAATTTTTAACATAATATCGCCCACCTTTAGTCTAACCTGCTTGCTGACTTGATTTTGTAATGCCTGCTAAGTTATCTTCCACTTTGAAAGTAGAGAGTGAAGTCCCTCTGCCAAACCCCATGGAACATTGATAAGAAATGATGTTTCTCTGCGTCTATATTATTGACACCAAAATATGAAAATAAGAGTGGATCTTGAAGACCAGAGTTTTTTTCAGTTGCATTTATCCCAACATTCTTTGCGAGACTCAAGATATGTAATAATCATTTCAAGTGGTTCTCAAAGTTTGTATATGCGTAGTTAATTAGCTGATGTTCTTGTTCTTCGATTGCTTATCGACCCAAGGCTAATGTGTATTGTTCCTCTATTTATGATTTTATGTAAAGGGTTGCCCTCTTCCTTGAGTTTTTTTCTACTCAAGCTGTGCCAGTAGCCTTATTATTAAGTCATTATTAGGCTGCATGTAAATATCTATAATGTCACTGCCTTGAAGAAAATGGTTCATATATATATATATATATATCCTGTGGTGTTATCTTGGCTAGTGCGGTAGTTCTCAGTATTGCACCCTATGTGGTAAGTCTACCTGCTAAATAGTCCAATCACAAGTTGGAGTTTCTAATAAAATGGCAACTGATATAACTTGTGATTGTGAACTTCTGATATATAAGTGTGATTTTTGTTATACACTCACCGGCCTCTTTATTAGGTACATAGTTTTTCTACAATCACTGTCTACTTTATCAGTTCAACTTACCGTATAAAAGCCATTTGTAGTTCTACAGTTACAGACTGTAGTCCATTTCTTTCTTTATTTCTTACTTTGATAGCCCCCTTTACTCTGTTCTTTAATGGACAGGGCTTCCACAGGACCACCGCAGATCAGGTACTATTTGGGTGGTGGATCATTCTCAGCACTGCATTGACACTGATGTGGAGGTGGTGGTAGTGTGTGTTGAGCTGATATGAGTAGACACAGCAGTGCTGCTGGAATTTTTAAACAGTGCTCCCTCACTGTGCTCTCTATTAGATATGTCTACCATATTGCTCCACCTTGTAGACATAAAGTCAGAGACAGTAGCTCATCTGTGTTGCACAGTTTGTGTTAGTCATCCTCTAATTCTTCATCCGTGCTCACAGGTTGCCGCCTGCGGTGACACTGAGGTCTTTTAAAAACTCCAGCAGCACTGGCGTGTCTGATCCACTCATACCAGCACAACACACACTAACACAGCACCACAACATCAGTGTCACTGCAGTGCTGAGAATGATCCATCACCCAAATCTAGGTTTTAGATCTAGGTTGGTCCTGTGGGGTCTTGACCAACAGAGTAAAGTACTTTGGCTTACCAAAGTATGTATAGAAACAGATGGACTACATTCTGAAAATGCATCTATATGGTAAGTGGGACTGATAGTATGGACAATGAGCGTATAAACAAACAGGTGACCCTAATAAAGTGATCCGGGAGTGTAGATGACCCGCTATTATGTAATTGTAGTCTTATGGGTTGTAGACTGCTGTGAGATCTATACCTGTCCTTTGCTATGTATTTGGTGTTACACTGATTTGTGTTAAGATGACGATAATTGCTAGTTGTGCTCATCAATACTGTGTTAAACGAAACTTCTAGCACATAGTTTAAATGCTTTGTGACTTCTCCCCAGTGTGGAATGCATTGTTTACATGCTGTATGAGTGTCTGGGTGTTGCCAAGATGCCACCCTGTTCATTTTTACTTAATAACTAAGAGCGGAGGTTGAACGGCCTATTGGCTAATTAGTGACTTGTGCTCACTCAATAAGCTGGTGATTTCTAATTCTATTATCTTTACTAAACTTTTCAGCTAAAGTAAGGTGTTAGCTAGGCTTACAAACAACACATGGCCTAATGTATAATGCCTTTTCATTTAAGGGTTCACTTTTCTTGCATACAGAGACATAGTGAAACTTGGTCTCAAAGTGATTCAGCAGACTGTAGAGAGGGAGAGGTATCCAGCAAATATGTCCCTTCCCATACACTGTACTGTACAGTAGAGGAGAGGGAGGTGAGTGGGTGTGGAGAGTACTGTCAGACCAAAGGATTTTCCTTACGACATTCCCTCCCTTAAAGCAAACACCAGGCTTTACATGGCATGGGAAGATTAAATCGTAACATCAGATCGAACAGGTAACTCTTGCTGAGGTGATGGTGGTTTGGCATTGCGTAGTTATGCGTCACATTACTGTCTTGGGCTGATATCTGTGAAAGTCTGTAGCAGTGTGAAAACTGTGCCACTCCTGAAGAATTCAATTCATCGAGTATCCAGCTGTAACTTTTGGAGTAGTGTATTAGCAGCAGTGGGTACAAAGAAGCATCCGTTTCCTTACTGATTACAGCAGTGACAGGCGTTGGCTAGTACAATGAAAAACAGAGTGAGAATGTGTTGTAAGCTTTGTGTAAATAGAAAGTCTGACCCACACACACTCTCACACATTTCTCCGCACTTCACGTGTTCTGTCCTGTCGTGTTTGTTCACCATAAACATTACTTCTGAAGCTTTCCCTAAAATAGCTCTCTGGCACTCCCCGGTTCTGTTGGAAGATTGGGGAATGGAATGATGTCACTCGTACCATTACAAACTTCAAATTGATGTACATTATCAAGTCTCACTAGTCATTAACAGTCTCTATTAGCTGAGACTCTTTAGCACAGACTGTTCATTTTTACATTGTGCACATGGGGGTAGTCTGATTGAAATGATTTTACTAGTGCATTCTCAAGCCTTTTCGACACGCCTCTTAATGAGGTAACCGCATGTTTCCTCTTTTTTTTCTTCTGCTTTTTTGTTTACATGAATGATACGCTCAGCCTTCAGCAGTTATGGAGACAGTTTTATTAACATATTCAAATCAGTAAAGCATACACAGGCTTTTTTAGGCGATGACAGTGCAGTGTTTATATCTGTTACCACTGTGTTTTGCCAGACATATACACTTCAGTATCTTTAGCTTTTTGTTGTCGTTTTTATTTTAGAATGTTTCAGTTCATGGTATGAGAAAGTGTTTGGCGGTATATAAAAAAAGTGAATCGGGCAGGATATGTATTTAGGTCAGAGGAAGCAAACGTTTCACTACCATCTACCTTTGAAAGATATGTTATTATAATTTACCTTATGCTTTCCGTATAAACTGTGTTGGTGTTAGTAGTAGGTATTGAAACACATGCACACTAGGACTATACAGTATGTGCTATTTAACATCCGCATTACGTTCTGTGAAAACAGGACATTGACCAAAATGGTTGTTGGGGACCGGACGTTACCGTAGTCCACATACTAGTTTTTGATACTTTTGCACATACAGGTAGTCCTCGACTTACGACGCAGATCCGTTCCTAGGTGGCGTCGTAAACCGATTTTTCGTTTATTGTGTAAGTTGGAACATACGTACATACTGTACGTAAAATAACATACTGTAAGCACTTATCCTATCCTAACACCTATCCTAACACAGTAATTATCAAACAACGACGTGTGTTTCTTCTGCCGCGCACACCAAACCAAACCACTTAAGTCGAAACAACGCTTTATACAGCAAAAATGGGAGATGCGTCGTAACCACACGAAACGTCGTAAATCGAGGGGACCGTCGTAACCCAAGGACTTACCTGTAGTTTATTTAACACACATTGCAAACTTTTAGTACAGTACTGTACAATACAGTAATTCTTATCTTTATGTTTAATAAAAGCTTCAAACACTAACTGAAAACAAAAAGCTAGTGGGAATGCTACCATGTCTGTGTTTTTCAAGGCTTTTTGCGATTCTCTTTTCTGTCAGCAGGTGTTGCAAGGATTCGGTCGTACTAGTTTTCTGTAATTCATAATAACTTTATTAGTTTCATTCCTAGATTTATCATCTACGCCGCCCAAGGAGGTTGGGTCCCTTTTTGAGTCTTGGTCCTCCCAAGGTTTTCTTTCCTCATAACACTAAACGCCCTATGCTTGCTCAATTTGGGATTGGACATGGATATTAGGAGATAATCTAAAATATAAAAGTTTGCTTTGAGACACATAATCCATTGTAAAAAGCACTATATAAATAAATCTGACTTGACTTGACTTAATTCAAACACGAATTTAGTATGTAAGACAGGTTAGTAGATTAGTAAATTTTAATATATGAGAAACAGATTTTTATTTCCTGTAATAACACTATGTAACAATTTTCAAAAAAATTTTTGTTTCCCAGTTGTTAAGTGGTGTTTTCCTGATTGTTTGTACCCTAAATGAATAGAAAAAAGTTTATTATTCCCTGTAAACTTTGCTTTTGTGGTCAGCACAATGATATTTTGAAATTGATCTATTTTTAAGGATATTCGCCATATTTCAAGATACTTAAGAAGCTTCTGGAATTGTGAGAACTTTCAAGAAGTTTCTAGAACTGTCCAGAATGATCTAGAACTTTTCTGGGACTGTACAGAATTGTAGGTAGCTGTATAACTACAGTTATATAGGGGCCACTATAGCCCTTCCTGAGAGACGGAGAGGACATGATCTAATTGATTGGGATTGCATAGTTAGTGGGCAAACAGCCATCACAGACAAAGGGGAACTGACCTAGGGACAGACAGGTGTGAATTCATTCTTCTATTCAGATTCTGATAACGACAGTATTCACACTTCACCCCACACCCATTACAGGAGGAGCTTAGGAAGGACCACTACTTTCAAATGTATATATTGTGTGTTTACTCTGCTACCAGGTAATCAGTCTTGCTCTGCTGAATCCTCAGTTACACTCTTGTACTTTGATACTGCATGGAATAAAGATTGACCATTTTTATCGAGTTTGGGAGAGACATCCTTTTTCCTTACAGTACAACAGCAACTTTAGTCCATTTAGATGGCATCAAGAGGTTGCATATATCCAGCAGACGCATTTTGCTATGTATGTGGCCATTTTATAAAGACGAGCGAAAAAGTACTCTGTGGAAGCATCTGCTAAGATTTGTGAGGTCTACAAAGCATACTTCGGCATGCCTGTTGGTGACCTGTTTCTATAATAAAAATTCATAATTTTCGTTGCCGTGGTCACAAAAGCGAAGTTTATGATGAATGTAAGCAATTTTTAATTTGTTTTATACATAAGCAATTGGAATATAACATTAAAAAGCTGGGAACAAAACTTGTGTTACATAGTGTTATTCATATTACCTAGGCTGTTAAAGCGACTGGTTCTTTAACAGATGGGCGTTAAACGGCTCATACCTGTATGGTCTTATGTTTATGGACAACTTTCACTCTTATGGAAAGTCCTTCCACTAGGTGTTGGAACATGACTATAAGATCAGGTACTGATGTTGGAAAAAATAATCCCTGGCTCACTTTTGGCATTCCAGTTCACTTAAAGGCATTTGGAGTTATGGTGAGGGCTCTAGGCAAGCCAGCAATTTCTCCATCAAAGTTGGCAAATCGTTTCTTTAAGGACTTTAGGGTTTTTGGAGAGCAGGAAGTGGATGTCAACTTGTTGGAGGTGGAAACCTATCAGTGTCATTGAGAGTCACGAAGGTGTTAAGTAGAGCTTACTGTTTGCCTATGGAGATTCAATTCCTGCATGCTTCATACTGTGAACCTGTAAGCATGTGCCCCCATAAATCAATGAGGTTTAGGTTAGGTGACTGTGGAGGAAAGTCTGCGACAGGCAGATTTGTTCAAATGGTTATGCTGATTATGTCATTTGTAATGAAAAACGTATTATATTAGAGAAAATGCAAAATGGAAGTTTTTGCTCTTCTCTATTGATCTCAGACATTTGGCCCCCAACATGTGTGTGTGCACAGTGGTGCTTGAAAATTTTCTGTATTTCTACAGGAATATTACCCAAACGTCATCAGATTTTATGATCATACTTGTGTAGAAAAATTTTAAAACATTCTAAAGTGTTCAAAAACATTCAAGCGCCACTGTATATATTTTTATTGTATACACTTCTTAGGTTCACCTTGCTAATACTGGGCTAGATGCCTTAATTCGTCATGGCATATTTTCAACAAGGTGCTGGAAGCATTCCTCAGAGATTTTTTTTAGTCCATGTTGACATGATAGCATCACACAGTTGATGCAGATTTGTCAGCTGCACATCCATGATGGCAGTCTCAGTGTTCCACCACATCCCAAACGCGCTCTATTGGATTGAGATCTGGTGACTCTGGAGGCCATTTGAGTACTGTGAACTCATTGCAACGTTCAAGAAACTAGTTTGAGATGATCTGAGCTTTGTGACATGGTGCATTATCCTGCTGGACGTAGCCATCAGAACATGGGTACACTGTGATCATAAAGGGATGGACGTGGTCAGCAACAACACAGGTTGGCTGTTGCGGTTAAAAGATGCTTAATTGGAATTAAATGTGCCCAATGTGTGCCCAAAAATTAGCCCCCACACCATTACACTGCCGTCAGCAGTGAACCGTTGATACAAGGCAGGATTGATCCGTGCTTTCATGTTGTTTACACCAAATTATGACCCTACCGTCTAAATGACATCAGAAATGTTTTTCCAGTTGTCTGTTTTTCAGTTTTGGTGAGCCCATGCAAATTGTAGCCTCAGTTGCCTGTTCTGTACTGTCAGGAGTGCTACCCAGTGTGGTTTTCTGCTGCTGTAGGTCATTCTCCTCTGATCTCTTGCAACAACAACAAATTTTGCCTAGACAATTGCCACTTACTGGTCATTTTCTCTCGTTCAGATTCTTTTCTGTAGACACTAAAGATGGCTGTGTGTGAAAATCCCAGTAGATCAGCAGTTTTGGAAATACTCAGACCAGCCTGTCTAGCACCAACAATCATGCCACATTTAGAATCAGTTAAATCACCTTTCTTCCCCATTCTGATGCTCAATTTGAACTTCAGCAGGTCTTCTTGACTGTGTCTACATGCCTAAATGCTTGGAGTTGCTGCCATGTGGTTAGCTAATTAAATATTTGCCTTAACGAGTAGTTGAACCTTTGTACCTAACAAATGTCCTATATGCAAATGCACATTTTTTCCTGTAAATATGGTAAATGAACACTCTAGGAACACAAATATAACAAGACAATACAAGGTCAAGTCAAGTCAAGTCAGATCTATTTATATAGCGATTTTTTTCAATGGAGCATTGTCTCAAAGCAGCTTTACAAGTTTAGATTATCTCCTAATATCTACGTCCAATTCCAAATTGAGCAAGCCTAGGGCGACAGTGGAAAGGAAAAACTCCCTGGGTGTTATAGGAAGAAACCTTGGGAGGACCAAGACTCAAAAAGGGACCCAACCTCCTTGGGCGGCATAGATGATAAATCTAAGAGCGAAACTAAAGTCATGAAGTCAAAGTTCGAATAAAATGGGAAGTATGCACATCGGCATTAAGTGGCCCGGGTATGGTGGGGCTGGAGCTGATGATGGAAGCAGCTTGAGTGGAGCTACAGCGGATGAACATCATGTGTGGGGCTGGAACTGCCGGAACAACACAGCTCGGAGAGAAAACAGAAAATGGTAATTAGTTATTGATTAAGAGCAGAGTGTCTATTAAACAATCACTGATGCCATGTCATCACTGATGCCAAGTGTAGCATGAGACCCTGGCAGCATTAGCTATAGCAGCATATAGCTAGAAAAGAGGAGAACTGGTAGGAAACACAGCCAAGAGGGATCACATGAGACATTGGCAACCCCACGGGAGGCAGAAGACAGCAACCCAACGTCTCTGATCACCATAAGACTCTTTGACTATGAACCCCCAGCTCTGCCCTTATTCTAAGGCAAGGATGCACGAGTCAAGATCACGAGGACCGAAGCCCAGTTCAGCCAGACCGCCCACTCGACAAGGACACCTTTTTCCTTCCTTGTCACTGCTCGATTGCTAGCTCTTCCTCAGCATTCATATGCTCTTATCTTCAGCCATTGAATACGACAAACTTAAGTACTCAGCGACTTTAAACATTACATCCTAAGCTTACATCTTTTCATTAAGTCAGTTTATCTAATTTGTGTCCTGCTAGAGCTGTCCTGGTCAACTGAAAATTATGTTGTTATTAAACAGGAGCATATAGCAGCACCAGAAGCTCGGCTGTGAAGCCATAGGCCACACCAGCTCAGAGAACAGTAACAGCCAGTTCAGAAGCATGGCAACGTGAATGGTCCTGACCCCAGTTGCAACTATCAGTAAGACATAAAGCAGTGGTACTTTTAAAACATGTAATAAGTGATTGTGAAATGTGTTTAATTATAAAACTCATGGCACTTGATTCCGCACTCTAATACTGTAGCGCAGCTCCATTGTGACTCGGGGTTGAGTTCCCAAAGTGCTTTCCGTTCAGGTTGGGTCGTAAATATAACAGGAAATAAGTTGTGATGTCACATAAGAGACGGTTTCTTATTCTATAATTGTATTTGAGAGAGAGTGCTGGCTTAGGGTTGTATCCAGCTTTACAGTGAAATAAGGTTTTACCCATCTTAAATAGTAAATAAAAAAAAAAGTTAAATCTTAAAATAAAAAATTGATACGGCCACGTCCAGACTGCATAACAGAGAATTTCTCAGAGTGTATTATGGATGTTAAGCGACCTTTACGTGTTGTAGGATTGAACAAAATTGGTTCCACTGTTCATTTTTAACAAGATTGTTCCATTGTTCAACTGTTTCAGCTTTGCATGTTTGTTCTGAGTTTCTATCAACAGCTTATCCGAGCTATGTTATTTTTTTACTGCAGACACAAATTTACCTCTCTTACAACTCTGATTACTACTGATAGGCTGCTTGCTTGACAATAGAACTGTGCAATATGACCTAAATTTCATATCATGGTACAAGTTGTTTCATATCCCAATACCAATATAGCACATTTACTGTAGATTCAGGGAATAATGTTGAATTATGTACACTCAACAAATAAAATGCATTTTGCTGGTTAGGTATGAAACTGAGTGAGAACATTTGGGTGACTGTCATGGCATTACCTACTATTCTCTTGTTTTAGGCCCAGAACAAGCAAACCGGTGTTCTGGCTGCTGCTAAAGTGATTGATACCAAAACGGAGGAAGAGCTGGAAGATTATATGGTTGAGATTGATATCCTAGCATCCTGTGACCATCAGTACATCGTGAAACTGCTTGATGCCTTTTACTATGAGGACAAACTGTGGGTAAGTAACAGCTCAATTAATTTTTAGCCAGTGCGCTCTGCTTGAGTGGTTCTGCTCAGGCTATGTATCTAGAAAGCGAAGGTGACCTCATTTGTATCAAAAAGTTAGTAAAGAATTTCTGCACTTTCCTGCTAACTCTATGGTATCATCATGTCCTATAGAGTACTTAAACTCTAATGTGGTGTTAGTGTCTAAGGCACTGTCTATTTCTCCCAGCCTCCATTCTACACGTTGGTGGATCTTTCATTCCGCTACGTAACTCCAAAAGCAATTAGGTACAGGTGGTTTCAGATGACTTCCCCCCCCCCCCCCTGTGGTTGCTTTATATGGGAGGATAATAGCCTGTTACAAATGGCTAGAGAAAGTACTCATGAATTAATTATTTGCAGGTCAACTTTGCTTCTATGGGCTCATCAGTTGAGATTAATGCCTGATTCCCACCAACTCTGTCATGTTTGCTTTAAATTAGGAGATGCATCTCAAGACAGTCAGCTGTTAAAAAGATATAAATGGATGAGGAAATTGTTCCCACTGCATGTAACAGATCTGAAACCTTAATAAAACCAAATCTGCAGACTAGACAGTTAGTTTGCCAGACATTTGCCTACTTTCCTCTGTATTGCTTGTCTTACTGAAAGAACAGAACACATGGTTTGTGTTTGTATTACTCATCCGATTTGAAGGCTCTGGGCAGAATGACATGGTACAAAGCTTGTACCAATTTCATATCTTATAACTGTAATTCTTTTCTTGAGATTTATTTTTATACAGTGGGGCAAAAAAATATTTAGCCACTCACTGATTGTGCAAGTTCTCCTCATTTTCATCATGGGTACACTTCAACTATGAGAGACAAAATGAAAATCCAGGAAATCACATTGTAGGATTTTTAAAGAATTTCCTTGTAAATCATGGTGGAAAATAAGTATTTAGTCACCCACAAACAAGCAAGATTTCTGGCTCTCACAGACCTGTAACAACTTCTTTAAGAAGCTCTTCTGTCCTCCACTCGTTACCTGTATTAATGGCAGCTGTTTGACCTCATTACCTGTATAAAAGACACCTGTCCACAGCCTCAAATGGTCAGACTCCAAAGTCAACCATGGCCAAGACCAAAGAGCTGCTGAAGGACACCAGGAAGAAAATTGTACAATAAGCAAGCAGGTTGGTGTGAATAATCAACTGTGGGAACAGTTGTAAGAGAATGTAACAAAGGCTACCATCACTAACACACTACGCCGAGAGGGACTCAGATCCTGCAGTGCCAGGCGTGTCCCCCTGCTTAAGCCAGTACATGTCCAGACCCATCTGAAGTTTGCCAGAGAGCATATGGATGATCCAGAAGAGGATTGGGAGAATATCATATGGTCAGATGAAACCAAAATACCATTGGTAAATTGGTAAAAACTCAACTCGTCGTGTTTGGAGGAAGAAGAATGCTGAGTTGCACCATACCTACTGGGAAGTATGGGGGTGGAAACCTCATGCTGTGGGGCTGTTTTTCTGCAAAGGGGACAGGACGACTGTTAAGGGAAGAATGAACGGGGGCATGTATCGTGAGATTTTAAGCCAAAACCTCCTTTCATCAGTGAGAGCATTGAAGATGGAACGTGGCTGGGTCTTCCAGCATGACAAGGATCCCAAACACACCGCTCGGGCAACGAGGGAGTGGCTCCGTAAAAAGCATTTCAAGGTTCTGGAGTGGCCTAGACAGTGTCCAGACCTCAACCCCATACAAAATGTGTGCAGGGAGATCTGCTCTAGAGGAGATCTGCATTTACATTTACAGCATTTAGCAGACGCCCTTATCCAGAGCGACTTACAATTGATACAATCTTACAATCCAAGCAATTGTGGGTTAAGGGCCTTGCTCAAGGACCCAACAGTGGCAGCTTAGCAGAGGTGGGATTTGAACCCTGGACCTTTTGGTCCATAGTCCAGTACCTTACCCGCTAGGCTACCACAGTCATCTGCATGGATGAATGGGCCAAAATACCAGCTACAGTTTGTGGAAAGCTGGTGAAGACTTACAGGAAACGTTTGTCTCTGTCATTACCAACAAAGGTTATGTTACAAAGTATTGAGTTGAACTTTTGTTATTGACCAAATACTTATTTTCCACGATAATTTACAATTAAATTCATTAAAAATCCTACAATGTGATTTCCTGAACTTTTTTTTCATTTTGTCTCTCATAGCTGAAGTGTGCCTATGATGAAAATTATAGACCTCTCTCATCTTTCTAAGTAGGAGAACTTGCACAATCAGTGGCTGACTAAATACTTTTTTTGCCCTACTGTATTAGTACTGAGGTTTGCTATTTTACTGAGTATGTCAGCGATCTAATAAGGTAGAGAACTTGATATCTAATAACTTGTTGCTGCCTTCATTTTAAAACTAGCATTTCTTGTCCAGTTGCTGTTTCTTGTTATTTGAGTTACAAATTTCATAAATTTCATACAATTTCATAATGAATTCAAATGGGTACCTTCAACGATGACTAATTTGTTTTCTCTCACTATATCTGTAGATTCTTATTGAGTTTTGTGCAGGAGGTGCAGTTGACGCCGTCATGTTGGGTAAGTTTAATTTTTTTAATTTTAAAATAGGAGAAGCAGGTAGTCTTAACAGTTAATAAGTATTCTCAAATATATTATCTTTCATTCCGTTAATCCTCCATGCTCTACAGTCGGCTTTGCTCAGTGCTATGAAAAGGTCCAAGCATACAATTATTGAAACACTAGTTTCAAAGAGTGGTTAGTGTCTTTTGTGCAATTCAGCCTTTTCTGCTGTATTATTTGGATGTGATTCTGAAGTCCCACAAGTTTTCCATGATACTTTATGGTGAAGTGGTTCACAAGTCAGGAAACTGGCAAGACAGCTTGTTTGTGTCTCTTAAAGCATTTCAGACATAATTAAACAAACGCTTATGTCGATCCTAGCTAAATGGTACTAGTTTTAGCATGAAAGGTTTTGGAGTTTAAACAGTTATTGGACGATTAGTGTACATTGTAAAACTGGCTCATATCTGCACACTTTTAGATTTCACTGGAACATGGAGTGCTTGGATGAGGTGCTAACACTGATGCAGTCTAATGCTTGGAAGTGGTTTTGGTTGAGCAATAGTTGTTGACTCACTGTGTTAGAACGACTCCTTCCTGCCTTCACTTTTTTACTGACCCCACTTTCCCCATATCAGGTGCCTAATGGTGTATGGTGTGCTCTTATCAGCTATCCAAGGGTAACCAGTCTCCATGAGAACCATGAATGCACTTCTCCAGAACCCAAAATTGCAAAATATTCAGCTTGTAATTGTCTCAAAAGCAAAGATTTGTTCAGGAAATTAAATAAAGTTCATTAGTATGGCATAGCTTTTCTTTTTGGTTTCATTTAAAATTGTCTTGTGGGTAAAGTTGTAGATGACTTTATACAGAAAGAAGAGTCAGTGTTGTTCCTCTCTGGCAGTGGTTTAAAACAGTTGATATGTAGTCGAAAAATGTTTCTGAGTTACTTTGAGTAACTGTTTGGTGAGAACAAATATTATCTATACATTTGAATTTTGGACTCTAAGCAGGCCAAAACAGCCTGATCTTAATGGACCTGCAGGAGCAGTGTCTTGTTTAAAAAATAACATGGTTGTTCCTCTTTAGAAAACAACATTTTGTTTTCATTCTGAATCAAACTTTCCATATTTTAGCAGAATCTATCCTTGTTGTTCTTTCCTTGATGTTTCTATTTGACACCAATTGTTTTTTAACCTGACTTCCAGACACACAACCTTCATTAAACAACCTGACTATTGTTATTCTCAAATGAGTCTTGTTTTCTGAGGTCTTGGAATCTGCTGACAGTTTTGAAGGCTTTTGCTTTTGTTTCTGAGAACTGTATATTTCAGTAGGTAATTGTGGGAATAGGGATTTGCTTAGTGACTTGTAAATGTAATAATAGCTGCAGGTGGGCAGTTGGCTTGATGAAGACCAGCTATGTGGTTTCTGAGAGCAACCCCTGCATGATTGTTTAATTTTTTTTTCTTTTTTTTTTTAAGGTTTCACAAGACTGCACACTTTGTAACTCTGACTGCAGATAGCTGTCACTCCTGGTTCTGTTTTAGAGCTTATTTTCAGGCATGTGTTCGGGTGCATCAGGTTTGACAGATTGCTAACTAATAACTAATCTTTAAGAAAGAGGAGAGCATTTCCTTAGTTCTTGCTAGTTGTATGACCAATGATTTGTTAGGTCCATTGCAAGCTTACTAGCAATTTTAGGTATGACCCTTTTGTTTTTGTGTGTACACTATATGGACAAAAGTATTGGGACGCACATCTGGGGGACACTTTTTAATCATAGAATTCAGGTGTTTCATTCAGTCCCATTGCAACATATATAGGTGTATAAAATCCAGCACCTAGCCATGCAGTCTGTTTTTACAAAAAAAACTGTGAGTGTAAGTGTTTAGGAACTATCCAATCTGGATGAATGGGCAAAAATTCCCACAGACACACCCCAAAGGCCTTCCCAGAACAGTGGAAGCCGTTCCAGCTACTAAGGGGGTTGTCATACATGCTCCTGCAGATGTAATGAGTATTTGTCCCACAGAGAGAGAGAATTAGTGGCTACCTTGCTAGTACCAGGTTGAACCCCCCTTTTCAGAGGTTTTGGTCCATACTGACATGGTAACATCATGCAAGTGCTGTTGATTTGTCGGCTGCGCATCCATTATGTGAATCTCTTGTTCCACCACATCCCAAACGTGCTCTTTTGAATTGAGTTGTTGTGACTGTGAAGGCCATTTTAGTACTGTGAACTCATTGCCATTTTCAAGAAACCACCTTTCTGACCTTTCTCTGTAAACCCGAGAGATGGATGAGCTTGAAAGTCCCAGTAGATCAGTGCTCTCTGAAATACTCAGACCAGCCCATCTACCACCAACAACCATGCCACATGCAAAGTCAGTTAAATCACATTTCTTCCCCATTCTGATGCTGAGTTTGAACTTCAGTGGGTCCTTTTGACCATCTACATACCTAAATGATTAAGTATTTGTGTTAACATACAGTGGCCAGTGTGTGTATATACAGTGGCGCTTGAAAGTTTGTGAACCCTTTTGAATTTTCTATATTTCTGCATAAATATGACCTAAAACATCATCAGATTTTCACACAAGTCCTAAAAGTAAAGAGAACCCAGTTAAAGAAATGAGAGAAAAATATTATACTTGGTCATTTATTTATTGAGGAAAATGATCCAATACTACATATTAGTGAGTGGCAAAAGTATGTGAAGCTCTAAGATTAGCAGTTAATTTGAGGGTGAAATTAGAGTCAGGTGTTTTCAATCAGTGGGATAACAATCAGGTGTGAGTGGGCACCCTGTTTTATTTAAAGAACAGGGTTCTATCAAAGTCTGCTCTTCACAACACATTTTTATGTATCATTGCATGAACAAAGGAGATTTCTGAGGACCTCAGAAGTTGTTGTTGATGCTCATCAGGCTGGAAAAGGTTATAAAAAAAACATTTCTAAAGAGTTTGGACTCCACCAATCCACAGTCAGACAGATTGTGTACAAATGGAATAAATTCAAGACCATTGTTTACCCTCCCAGGAGTGGTCGACAACCAAAGATCACTCCAGAGCAAGGCGTGTAATAGTTGGCTTAGCAACTATTAGATTGTAACTTCTAAGCAACTGAAGGCCTCTCTCACATTGGCTAATGTTAATGTTCATGAGTCCACCATCAGAGGAACACTGAACAACAATGGTGGGCATGGCAGGGTTGCAAGGAGAAAGCCACTGCTCTTCAAAAAGAACATTACTGCTCGTCTGCAGTTTGCTCAAGATCACGTGGAAAAGCCAGAAGGCTATTGGAAGAATAAATGATGCATACCTGTATAGATTTTATTAATTGTAGCTTTGTTTATTGCACCTTATGGTACACATAAACTCTATTTATGGCTCTGAGGGGCGCAAATTTCAGGTACGATTCTTACTCGCTTTTAGCAAGCAGAGACGATTCTGTAGGCATCGGGCAAGTGTAACTGCAACTAAATGTGCTTGTTGAAATGAAGATCTTGCTTTGGATTACGAACGTATTGTCATGGTTTTTGTGTTTATTAAATGACTTAAAATTAATTAATGTGTTGTACTGAAGCTTATACTGTCCTTATACTGAAGCTTAGTTGTCATATAATGCCTTTTAAAAAATCCTTAACGTCATATATGAGCAAGCAGTAATGTAATTAATGCAATGAAATATTTGGCAACTACAGTATATCATTTGTGACTATAGCAGTACTATAGTGACTTTTTCGTTGCAAAAAAAAAATTGGAACAGACAGCAAAAATAAATAAAACACTTGTCACCTCCGGTGTGTGTATAGCTTTGAGGAGAAACAATTGCACCCGAGTATTTTTCCGACTTTCCATTGCTTTTTTGCGTCATGTTCGGTGTGTAATGGCCTTCACGATCTGTATTGGTATTGCATGCTTTTTAAAATTTCGTTATTGCAAAAGTGGTCTTCATTGTGTCTCTGAGTAGTATTAAAAAGTCTTAAGTCTTAAATCTCCTCATACCTTCAGATACCCTGTATTGGCAATTATTGAGTTTACCTAAAGTAGGAAAAACCTTATGAATTTTTTGAGTTCTGCAAGTAAGGAGGTGGAATATGGTTTTGTTGTGGTTGTGTACCTATATCAAACTCTGCTAACTGTAACTGAACTTTGTGTGTGTGTCCAGAGCTGGAGCGGCCCCTGACAGAACCACAGATCCGTGTAGTCTGCAGACAGACCCTGGAGGCTCTGATTTATCTACATGAGAATAAGATCATCCACAGAGACCTGAAAGCCTGGAAATGTTCTCTTTTTCGCCTGATGATGGTGACGTCAAGCTGGGTGAGGCTTTCTGCCAGCTGTGTTCACCTGTGCTACTTGTTAGGCTGCCTACTGAACATGTTGTTAAGTGACATAATATTAAGATAAATGTAGGTTTTATCCTAAGATATTGCTTGAATTATACTGAGAAAGAATGTGTAGGTCTCATCTTTTCTTTCATAAAAACCACACATCTCTAAACTTTTTGTTCACTAGAGCCTGACTTTGGAGTGTCTGCAAAGAACACAAGGACCATACAAAGAAGAGACTCTTTCATTGGACTCCTTACTGGTTAGTCCATGTGTTTATAGCCTGTACCATGAGGATGACAAAATATATGACTGGTTTTGGATGAATGGTTTTTTCTGTCTGCTTCCTAAAGACAGCTTAGACAGTTTGCGTAGAAGTTAGTAAACAGAAAACTTAATCTTGATAATAATTTGTACACATTCATATACTTATTTTTTTCTTTTTCCAAGCTTTCCCTCATCATCTGTTTCATTTCTCCCTGTTTTGTTTCTGTAGGATGGCCCCCTGAAGTGGGTGTGATGTGTGAGCTTGAGGACATCAAAGGATTATGGCCATATGACTACCAAAGCAGACATCTGGTCCCTGGGGATCACACTGATTGAAATGGCACAGTTTGAGCCGCCTAATCACGAGATGAACCCTATGCGAGTTCTGCTCAAAATAGCCAAGTCGGAGCCCCCCCACACTCATGCAGTCCCCTCGCGATGGTGAGCCAGCTGAATCATAGCTACGAACGCACTTTCATGTTTACCTTACATGTAATGTTAGGCGTTATGTTTGTTATTGTTCTTATGGTTACTATTCGTTATCATCACTGAAGCAGAATGAAGTCTTAATATTTCATGGAGGTGACCAGTAATAACAAATGCTACTAAACTTTCTATTAACTGTCCAAAACCAACTGAAAGTTAGAAGAACAGAGAAAGATTGTAGATATTGCCTTTCATACAGGCTTTATCAGAATAAAGGTTTTTTCTCATTATGGTGTTATTTTATTTGTTTATTGTATAAGGAGCTTGTGCCATGGCTACAGTAACAGTAGCAGCCTGCTCATATGACTAATGATTGAATCAGTCATCTACTCAAAAGCGTCGCCATATGGGTAGCCTGAAAGTTTTTCCGAGGCCCACAATACTTGGTTGTTGTGTTTTTTGAATCTGACTCATGCAGTCTTTAGAAGAGAAACCTTTTTTAGTTAAGAAATGCAGTTTCATGTGTTATCCTGACTGTGTTGCACAGGGTCTCCAGAGTTCAGTGATTTCCGAGGAAAGCACTGGATAAGAACGTAGACCACAGTGGATTGGAAGTGAACCACAGCTCCTGCAGGTAACATCAGCAATAGAGGGCTCGTAACAAATCAGTCCATATTTTAGGTGCATTTTGTTTGATTAATGGCATCATCCCCCCCCCCCCCCCCCCCCTGTTTCTCTCAGCATCCATTTGTTTCAAGTGTAACTGACAACAGACCCCCTGCGTGAGCTGATTGCCGAGGCGCTAAAGCGGAAGTGTAAGAGGGAGATTGAGGACAGCAAAGAGGGAGGAGGAAGAGGAGGAGAAGCAGATACACAGCTGGTATGGCACACGTTATCTGATTCCAGAATTCAGTTCGGTTCAATTCAACTTCATTGTCATTAGACCTGTATACAGGGTTGCACAAGTTGGTTTTTTTTTGGTTTTATTTAACATCGCTATCAGGACTCGGTGGCCATTTCAGCGACACATACAAGGTTACATCAAGACTAGTTCGTGTATATACCACTCAAGTCAATGGCAGGTTAGTGTAATCAGTTAAACACACGTGGACTGTGGGAGGAAAACCGGAAGTACCAGGAGTACACCCACACGAACACTGGGAGGACTATTACACACACAAGGACCCAGGGACCCTCTGCATCCTGGGCTTGAACCCAGGACCTTCAGCTGTGAGGCAGTGGTGCTACCTATCGAGCTACCATGTCGGCCCTCTTCTCAGTCATGATAAAAGAATAATTTAGTAGACAGAAACGAACAATAAAGAAAAATAGAAATAACACAAACAGTAGTCATAATGCAAACAACAGGCATAATGTCCTGGACCTTGATTATGGTTGAACTGGTGGACACATATTCCAAAAGTGAAGAAAACTAAAATATATAGGCTGATAAGTCAATCAACAGATCGAGCCAAAGATCAGTATTATCAATTATCTGATTATCACCACAATGTACTGGAAAAAATGATTATTTTTTGTGTCCATAAGCTTTCCATTCTCATTTACCGTTATTCAAAAAAAATATATGAACTCGTTGTCCCAACCCGCCGCCTCACAGCAAGAAGGTCCTGGGTTCAATCAAGGGTGGAGCTCTGCATGTCCTCCCTGTGTCTGCGTGGTTTACTCCGGTTTCTCCAGTTTCCTTCCACAGTCCAAAGACAGGCATGTTAGGTTAATTTAATTATGCTAAATTGACATTGACTTGAGTGTATATACATGGTGACTTGTCTTGAGGAACCGTGTGCGTAGATGTGTGACCTGGTGTGTGTCGCTGAACATGGCAACTGATGCTGATAGCGATGTTAAATAAATCAATAAACAAACAGTTATCCCACCCACATCTGTTTCATGGCTGTTTTTGGCGGGGTTGGCAACTTCACGAGGTTACAAAAAAATAGACAAGGTGACATTCATACATGATACTGACATAATTTTTTACTGAGTAGCCCGAGTGATTGTGCATGTACAGTTTCTATTCATTTACGCAAATTTGAGAAATAGTCCGTGATTGACAATTGTTTCTGTGACGTGAAGCCCATGAAGTCCAGTCTGCAGTGGAAAGTCACAAGTCTGTTCACTCTGCCGCCATCTTGGTAACGCCACTGAGCAGTTATTTTCAGCCATTCAAGACCAGACTCCTATCTCTTTGAATGGGGATAGGCCTATATATCTGAAACTGAAAGAGAAATGAACATTGAAAATTCATATTTAGAATTGCTGGTATAATCTGACAGAAATGATATAACTAACTTGTGTTGTTGGGTTCAAATAACACAATTTTATTTTATTTTCTAAAGGTTATTCTATACTGCGCATACGCATCCCGCCACTGCAAGGGGCCAAGACTTGCCCTAACGAAGTTAGACTGTGTTATATGGAACGTTGCTGTAAACCAGCAGTTCCCAAAGTGGGGCATGGAGGGGAAGCAAAAAACTTCTATAGGTGTCATGTGGGGACTCAGATATTCTTCTCTACAAAAGGGGGGCACTGCTCTAAAGAGTTTAAATGCTTTCTCTCCCTTAGTATGTAATTTCTCCCATAAAACTATTTGATGATATAAGCAGTTGTGGAATGTTTTAACATTCAGACCTAATAACTTTCTACATTAGACTAATAATCCGTAATGTAGCCCATAAATAGAATACAGTTACATTTAACATGCTGTCTTTGTGTATTTAGGATGTTCCGGGACACAAACGTGCACCATCTGAGATCAGCGCTGGTAGTGCAGAGGATGACAAGCTTCCTGAGAATGCAAGCATGCCAGAGTCGGTCACAGAGAAGGCTGAGCCACAGGCAAAACCCAAAAAATCTGAAGATAGTAAGAGGAATTCATCTGTGGTTCTGCAGTCATCCGAGCCTGACCATGCTAAAGCAGACTCACGTGCTGAAGTGGAGCATGTGACAAGACAAAAAGAAATCAAGAGTCCAGAAACCACTGCTGAGGAGAAAAAAGCAGAAATTCCAAGCACCCCAATACCAAACAACACAGAGGCACAGGAGGCTAAGGGCCAGAATGTTGTTACTGTCAGCGAGGAGACTGGAGAGGAGGAGAAACAGGAGACTGTGGAGGAGCCCACTGAAAGTGTTGAGGAGGAAAAGGAAATGGAGGGTGTACAAAAGGATCAGCAGGTAGAGAAGGAGGTGGAAGTGGAGCCAAAGGCTTTTGCAGAGGCAGGAGAAGAGTCCTCTGAACCTGAGAACAGTAGTGTTCCTGAAGAGGTTTTTGAGCCTGACATGAATGATAGCCAGCCAGAGAAAGATGGAGAACAGGTCTGTGAGGATAAACATACAAAGGAGGGTAAGAAAGAGGAGGTGGAAGAAAATAGGCCTCAACAAGAAGAGAATATGAATGAATCAAAACCAGTGGAGGACAAGACAGAGACCATTTTAGAGGTCATTCCTGGTAAGACAGAGAAAAGAGTGAGTGAAGGTGAGGAGATTTCTGTTGATGAGACACCCGTTATAGTCATTAATGGAATGAAGGAAGAAAAAGACAGTGGGTCAGAGGTAGCTCCAGAAGCAAATAAAGAGCAAACGTCCTCTGAAGCAGCTACAGAGGCTGATGCGGACCAAAATAAACCTGTGGTAACAAAGACAGATGTTGAGAAAGATTCTGATTCTGGAAGCAGCTCTGCAGCAGACACCAACAGCATTGATATGAACCTTTCAATCTCCAGCTTCTTGTCCAGAAGCAAAGATGGATCCATTTCAGTACAGGCAAGGGGATCTGAATTTTCCTTAATGAGTAATACTTGTTTGTTTTGTTAAAGAAATGACTTATGTTCAGGAGTGTTGCTTGCACAGGACAGCAAATTTCAGAAGAAGACCCTGAAAAAGACACGCAAGTTTATGGTGGATGGAGTGGAGGTCAGTGTCACCACTTCAAAAATCATTACCGACAATGATACCAAGAACGAGGAGCTGAGGTTCCTGAGGTAATATCTGATATTACAGTCTATCATTGTATTAAGCATGATGGGTTATGATTATTGTTGTAACAGTTTATTTCATACTGATTATGAGTATCCAGTGTTCACATTATACAAGGTTTTTAATCAGCTGACAGGAGCTGTTTATCCTTGCCCTCCAAAAACAACTGACCTTGAAGTGAGCAGTCTGTAACAATAAAAATAACATATTTGCCTTACAGGAATGCAGGATAGTGAAAAAGCTATATTATTTGGCATATATAGACATAGATGTGTCAGAAAGCATGTCTTGATTTTTTTTTTCCTCATTAAAAATGTTCGAAATAGTATTTTATAGCAAGGTTCAAATATATAAATATTCAATAATGTGCAGCTTTAAGACCAAGTTTGGATACAAAGATGGTCAGTATCGTAGCTATAGTTATGCCTTTTATTGGGTCATCTGTCAACTGTTTCCCAATGTTGACTACAAACATGGGCTTCCTAAGTAGAACACACAATGGTGCGATCAGTGCACGTAGTTCAGTCGAGTTGGTGGCGATAATGCACCAGTACGGTATACCAATCGCCATAAAACCCAAAAGAAGACTAACAAGGGTGCGATCATAGGCATTTTATTTATATTATTATATTATGTATATTATATCAGTCTACCCCTCAGTCTCAGCGCCGCTGTCCCAGTGATAAGACGTGCTGAAACTGCGTTCGCCTCAGTGACTATAGAGTTTAGCTTTATTTTCACTTATTTCATGCCTTTATATTTCAGTTACTTGATATATTTATTGATTATTATTGTATTACATTTGTTTTCTTTATTCATGCTTTTAATAAGTAATTGCATACCAATATAGGTGGAAATAAATCATTTGAGGGTCCGGAACGGATTGATCCCATTTCCATTACATTTTAAGGGGGAAATTTGAGTTTGACCGTCCTTCTGGAACCAATAAAGTTTGAATTTCGAGGTTCCACTGCACTCTCTTTTTTTGCAGCATTTATCAGATGCCCTTATCCAGAGTCATTTGCGATCTTGCTTTAGGTTCTTCTTAGGAGATATTGCCTTATGCTAGCACAAATAAACTTCAGCTCAGGAACACCATCCAACTAAACCATGTTAGAAGCCCATTAGGTTAAAACAAGTAAGATAGAAAAGGAACAATAAAATTAAGATTTATGCATTTAGTGAATAAATAATAAAAAAAGTGCTGAGTGAAAAGTTATTAGTTGCTGTTTGAAAACTGCAAAAGACACATCCGTTTGAACACCAAGCAGAAGTGTTGATGCTTGAGTTCCTTTAGTCGTGGAGTGGCTCATCTTGCCAGTTGAGCCATACTCAAGTCTTGAAGGGTACTAGGTACACTCAACTGTACTGTATGTGATATGGAGTGATATTTAAGCCGACATAGTATTTCAGAATGATTGTGTGTTTCCAGAAAACGGATTTGTTCAGTCAGTAATGATCAAGAAGGTGAATTTGTTCATTCTGTTTCAAACACACTTTCACCTAAATGTTTCAAAAGCTTTTTCTGTGGTGAACTTTGTGTTGTGGTGTGTTATGTGAAATGTTACTTTATTTGTGGTAACATTGTAGGCGTCAGGAACTACGTGAGTTGAGACTGCTCCAGAAAGAGGAGCAGAGAGCCCATCAGCAGCTCAGCAATAAGCTGCAGCAACAGAGAGAGCAGCTGTTCCGGCGCTTTGAGCAGGAGATGACAGTGAGTGTCTTCATATACCTTAATACATATTACTCAAAGTTCACAGTCATGTACTGCTTACAGTGTGTTTGTGACCAATTGAAAACTCAATGCTTTTACCCTGGTGGGACAAAAAGCAAGCAAACAAACCAGAACTCAGAACCAGAACGTGCAGTTACAGCACCTGCAGGGTTTGGTGCACATTAAGTAGTATGTATGAATATGCCTGACTAGTATCCAATTAACCTTGGTCCTGCAGTTGTTACTGGTATGAAATCCAGTAAGGGACACTCACTTTCCCATCTACCATACTGGCATAGGTCACTAGTTTTGTTGTTTTAGCAATGGTATAATGACCATATTATCGACAAGTGAACCCAAAAACTTGGATTCATCAGTCCATAATACTCTTCCACTGATCTTCATTCCAGTCTTTGTGAACTTTAGCATATCTTACCCTTTTCACCCTGTTCCCCTTCCGAAAAAGTGATTTCTTGGCTGCTACCTTTCCAATAACCAATCCGATATTAGGATCGGATATCGGTACCGATATTAACAAAATTAGCTGGAATTAGCTGACTACTTCTGTCTTAGGTAAAGAAGCGTCAGTATGACCAAGAGCTGGAGAACCTGGAAAAGCAGCAGAAGCAGACCATAGAGCGTATGGAGCAGGACCACACCAATCATCTGAGGGATGAGGCTAAAAGGATCAAATCAGAGCAGGATAAGGAGCTCTCCAAGTTCCAGAACATGCTCAAGAATCGCAAGAAAGAGGTAAGAGGAAGACCAGAGTCATACTTATTAGTATATGCATGTCATTGCCCAGTTACAGTAGAGAGTTGTTGCCATATTGCTCTATTGGTTTTTCTGTGGTGGAGGGGCTGTGCTGCTTCAGTCAACAATTTTCATGCATTCTTTATGCTGGGGTGCAACCTTTGTCAAAGCCACATACCGTATGGCCTGAATGCAGACCTGCAGCTTTTTTCAGATTATGTGGGCTGCCTCTTGTTACTGCTTTTAATTCTGTCTCCCAGGTCATTTTACAAGCAGCTGCTATGTTCTTGCTTTTATTCATAATTATAATGAGGGGTGGACGAATAACCATAATATTATCATATCATTTATTTGATATTACAATAGCATCCTAATAATGTACTAAATGAAATGTGCGTCAGAGTACATGTGGTGCTCGAAAATTTTTTGATACTTGGTGAATAATAATTATCATCAAATATTTCCAAAAGTTAATTTACTACAGTTTTGTTGGGTCTCATATGGCCAGGTAAAATGTTGCACATGTTGTTGTGTTAAGGGCGATTGGGTAGCGCTGCGAGTCTAATATGCTTCCAGACTGGTCAAGTGTCACATTCAGACATGATGGGCCCTGACTGAGCCACGTGAGGTTAGCTGGGGGATTATCTATGGCGCTTCCACCGTGACCCTTACCGAGCCTTGTGAATGACTGGTGCTTCATCCAGTGTTCTTAGGGGAGAAACGTCAGTGATAGCTTTCATATTACTTTGATATTGTTGGATTGAGTGCCGTTTCTGGGTGCTGAGCTGGTGCACCCACATGCGGTCCACAAGCATAAATCCACATGGCACAACGGGCCAAGCTCTCTATGCCTTGATCAGTTAGAGGGGTCGCTGTTGCAGCAGGCTCAAACACAGCATATTGTGCCTGTACAGCACCCTCCCAAAGACTTAAGAGAGCGGGGAGTCTACATCACGTATTGCTGGATCCCTGGCCATTGTACCATGATGGGTAACGAGAAAGCAGACAAACTAGAAAAAACTAAACTAAAAAAGCTGCTGAAAAAGAAATCGCCTGTTGCTTTGTCCCACCCACCGACGCCCTGTACAGAGTCAGAACACACAGCCAAAACATATGGCAGGAAGAATGGAGCCAATGGTCATCAAATAAACTTCACGAAATCGAACCGAGGCTCGAGAGGGCTCCCACTTACTACCCATTAAAAAGACGAGACCAAACTGCACTGACAAGATGCCGCATAGGCCATTCAGCCCTAACACACCACCATCTCCTCCTTGGGGAAGATGCACCATCCTTTCAAAACTGTCGCTCACAACTAACAATAAAACATGTCTTAATAGACTGCCCCCAACAAACGACAACAGGAAAAACTACTACAAAGAAGACAGTTTGAATGATCTGTTTGAACTTTTTGGACTACCTAAAAATCAAAGATCAACTATAGCGCAATTGCTGATCCATCCTACTTGATAGGAACAGAAATATTTTAAACCTGTGCAATGCCGTGTAGATAGCCTGTTAGTGAGCTGGAATGGCAATAAACATAAACAAACAAAACGAAAACAGCACCCGCCCAGACTGGAAACATCACAGAGATGAGAACACCGGTCTCCCGCAGTGGTGGACTAGCGTCTTAGACCCTTGAACCACCCGAACCCAAAATAAACAAATTCTAAGGACTCATGCACAGGGGGCTCTCATTGCTGTAATCGTGTATCACTCCATGAGAATGTGTGGTAGACAAGCAAACAGAGTACCGTCTGGTTGTTAAAACAGTGTGCGTTGCCATGTCTATAGTAACCAAATATGTTAATTATGCTCTCTGTGTTCAGGCAAATCTTGTAGACACTTTAATCATTCACAGCGTAAAATCCTTACATCGCCCACCCCTACCTGTAATGTAGCCGGAGCTGGTGGGCTTCAATGTGTTACATCTTGGTTGTGTTCTGCTGCTTACAGCAAAGCTTCAGCCATGCAGATATAGTGAAGCATGCAAAAAATATTTGAAAACTAAAGAACAGCTTGGCTCTAGTTCTCTTTGCAACCTCTTTTTGCATGCTCTTAATGGTTATCTTTTCTTTCTGAAAGCTCATATGACAGACCTTTGTAGGTGTTTTCCGCTTTGGTTTATGCCTGATACTGTTTCAGTTTTTCTTTTCTATTTAGCCTCTTGTCTGGCTCAATCATATGAAGTTGTGCTTTCTATCTGTGGTTAAGTATTCAGCCTTATTTTCAGGTTCAAGTTTTTAAATAAGTGGTGGCACTTGGCATGCTTTGCTCAATCGTTTCCATCTGCCTGGGCATGTTTTCATTTCTCAGATATGGCATTGTAGTGCAGTATATTTATCTTGGTGTCCTTTTCATATTTATCTTTAATTTAGCAGATAATTGTGATATGTAACCTTAATTTGTAATAACATTTTGGATAATGAAGTGTTATCCTTCTGTAATCATGTTGTTTTAATGGATGTATCTTGTGTAAATGCTACTAATGATGCTGAATGTGTGAATGAGCTTTGGAGTGTGGGACTTGGTGCCGTGGTGAAGGACTTCAACTGATTCATGGCTTAGTAAAAAAAAAAAACTTACTTTTCATCTTACTTATTTTACTATTATTCCATTCTTTCTTTTGTATTTAGAATTCCTTGCATGGTGCACACTAAATTAAAGTGATGGGCTTTAATTTAATATTTAATTCTTATAATACATATAATTCACCAGTGAGCTTCTGTGGCCTGACATAAGCAGCTTGATATTACTTGATATTGAGAATCTTTGTGCAGTTGGCTGTATACGTTATAGGGCTCCTATTGAGCATGAGGTACAGCGTTTGTTGGCATAATGACTGCAAAAACCCAAACAAATCGAAGCATGTCGTGGAATCTCAAATGGCTTGTATAACGCATATATTGCTCTTTGAAGCTTTGTAGTACAGTACGTATAAATGCCAGCTGGCTGCTGCCAGCATGCCCAGCATCTGCAGGAGATTATCATAGTACTGTATGTATCGCTTGCCCTGGGGAAAAATCGAATTCAAAATTCAGAATACGGTTTCAGTTGAATGTATATTCATGTATTTTATCGGTTTCTTATCGTAAAGTTTAAATATCGTTACAATATCCATCAGGCTCAATATTTAAATTGCATTCAATTTGTTATATTCATTCAAACAGCTACCAGTGTTTTTGTAAAGCAACATAAAAAGGCAAATTCAATGTTCATTTTCTGTCAGGAGTACTCAACTAAAGAATGACTCTTAACAATCATTACCTAGCAATTGTAGCTGACTGATAATGCCATATTAAACATATTGCAATAATCCATTACCTTTATTGAGTAAAGGATGCCTTTCAGCAAAAAAATAATAATAATAATTGTGGACTGTGGTAGCCTAGCGGTTAAGGTACAGGACTATGGACCAGAAGGTCCAGGGTTCAAATCCCACCTCTGCCAAGCTGCCACTGTTTGGTCCTTGAGCAAGGCCCTTAACCCACAATTGCTTGGATTGTAAGACTGTACCAATTGTAAGTCACTCTGGATAAGGGCGTCTGCTAAATGCTGTAACTGTAATGTAAATGTAAAAACATAACACCAGCAGTCTTTTTTGTATCGCAGTCAAAAAATACTAATATTATCAAAAATACGTATGATTTTATTTAGAAATGCAACAAAATTTTGTCCACTGAAAATGGCAGTTTTGGTTTTTTGCGAAAAGAAATGAAAGATTGATTGAAAGTTTAAAGTTAGATTAAAATTAGTTAAAAGCGTATTTCCCTCGGTCTGCTAAGCCAATCGGAGCGCAGACGTTCAGTTTGAGCAGCAGCAGGTCAACAGCAAAAGTGCCGGCTGTGTGGAATCATTTTACGATCACCAGAGACATTAGATTAGTGAGCTATAACCACTTTGAGGTATCAAAAATAAAAATATTTAGAAAACAAAAATAATAAAAGGCAAAAAAGATAAGCAAACCTTTTTTTTCTGTTTCAGTTTTTGGTGCAATTTGTTACAGTTTCGGCCAACAATTGTTAGCTTGGTGCATTACGAATTTTAATTTGTAATTAGCTACACAAGGACCCAGTTAACTGCCTTCAAAACTAAAGAGAAGAACTAATGTCTTTCAGCTACACTCATGCCCTTTCCATTTCTTGTCTTCATGGTGAATATAATAACTTCATTAGTGTGTGCCTTCATTTAGAGATTACAGTGAGTTAGAAGTTATATTAAGAGTGCATTAGCTGATAAAACCGAATGCCTATTTTCTGTTTTTGCTGCTTGTCTTATTTCTGACATGGGTGGCTGATTATCTCTGGTTTCCAATCTATCTTTGTTGACAGAATCGACTTGAAATAGACTTTCCGTCAAACAGCTCTCTTAAGGTTTCTGGGACATCTCCATTCAAATAGAACTACTTGGGTCTAGTTAGTACTAATGATCACACTGGTAAACCTTCCCCTTCCATGACTTTCTGTCACTAATACAGACATGCTTTACACAGCAAAACCCAAATTCCTCAACTGTCTGCGTACTCGTATACTGTAGGTCAAACAGGAGGTCAACATGTCACCTAAACACATGAGAAAAGAGCTTTTGAAACGCAAAAAGGAAGACCTCAGTGTTATTCAACATGGAGAGGTAAAAAGTCATCACATGTTCATTATAGAATCTTTCACATAAAAGCAGTCATTCTTGCACAAACACAGGAAAAATAGTATCTTTACAGGTTAAAAGAAATCTTGATGTCAAACAATCGTGATGTATTTTTCTTTGAGAAAATTCATTATATTCCTTTGCTTTGTGCATTTCCAGTAAAACAGTTTTTAGCAGTTTCTTTCTACTGATGGACTGAGTATTTCAAATGCTTAAATGTCTAAGTTTTAATTAAATAATACTCATGTTGAAATCATAGGTACATATGTAGTTTGGCATTTTTCTCTTAACTGAACATGTTCTTCATTCCAGCAGCTAGCAGGTTTTTCGAGGCTGGATTTGATGGTACTTAATCATGGCAGTCATTAATGAAGGACCATGATAGTTGTGCAGCTCGTTGGGTTGTATTTTTAACATGCCATCCTAAAGCTGGTATGCTGATTCCAGTCTGTTGGTACCACGTGATCATTTGTTATTATGTATCTGGAGCACATGAACGAGATCTAGCTAATGGACTAAATTTTATTATACTAATTTGTACGTGCAATGCATTACTGCCTGGTGTTAATGCCTAATGACTACAAGCATGAAAGAAGGATCGTCCTGAAGAGCATTTGCTGACTTCCTTACTCATCTGCTGCTTAACACGCCCATCTGATTGCATGACAGCCTTCCGTTTTAACAAGGAGAGGATCTAAAAGCATGCGTGTGATGTGCGCAAAGTTGCCACGAGTGTGCGAGTGTCTTGTCCCTGACGTGGCAGAGTGCACTGTGTTTCGCTCCACAGGGTGTGGCCCAGGTTATGATACAGTCTTTTCAGTTGTCCTCATGTGCTCTGTTCAACGCTCAGATGCAGGATGTAAGTCTCGCCCTCCTTCTCCCTGTCCTACCCCCGGTCACATGTGCCTGCCTGCCACCAAACATCCCAGGGTGTAGCTTAAGAAAGTCGATTAGTTCCGACGTGCACAAAGCAACATAAATCTCTTAAGAGGAGTCTGTTTTGGTTCTTATATAGAGAGATATTACTATTATCCGCTGATGTCTGCATGAATGGAAACAAATGGCAATGATAATATTGCTTTGTATGATGTAATACTGCTCCACACCCTCACCACTCATGTGAAGGTTTCATCCTAAGCTGGGAGTGTCTTACAGTTTCACATGTATGCTGAATAATAGCACATTAGTATTTGCGTAGTGAAGGAGACGGCACATGTGATCCTGGTGGTGCTCTTCTTTTTTCTTTTTTTTTTTCTTTTATTGAAGTGCTGTTGCTGTGTTTGTTCTATGGTGCAGTGTCTCACTTTGAATGCAGTGTACTGTGTTATTTACAACAAAAGCTCTTGTATTCCTGTATCAGTCACTCTCACTGTTTTCTGTACCACTGGGTTTTGTGTTCAAACACAGCAAAGCTAACCATCACTGGATGTACGATACGTTGCGATGAAGTGATTGTTAAAGATTTTTTAATAAGATTTTGAAAGTTTTATCTGAAGGAATTTCAAATTCTCTAAATATTTTCACATTCCGTTTTTCTTTGTTAAAACAGTGTCAATTTTGTAGCCTTTTTTCTTAAGGCTGAGGGTTATACTTGCCTACATGTATTTATTTGTACAGCTGCTGTACGAGCAACATTGTTCACGAACTCGTCTGTGTAGCTTCTTGTGCGTCCTTCAGTATCCACTGGAGGGCA
Source organism: Ancistrus triradiatus (assembly GCA_025084515.1). NCBI lineage: Eukaryota > Metazoa > Chordata > Actinopteri > Siluriformes > Loricariidae > Ancistrus > Ancistrus triradiatus. The sequence continues at coordinate 46,114 of JAJAGP010001467.1, forward strand.
GTTCACTCTTGAAACAAACAAACATGGAAGAGATGGGAAGGGAAGGGAAGTAATGGCATAAATAACGTAAAAATAAATACATGTATGCGCAGTGAAATAGGATGTTGACCGGACTTTACCATGATCACATAGTCTTGTTATGCTACTGTAATATAAATATGTAGCGTATCATTAGTGCAAATGATACATAAATACTTCAGAGATGGCGCCAAAAACCCGTGTGGAACGCTGCCGTCTACACAGTAGCCAAAGCCTAATGTTTTATACATATCACTCCCTCCAGGAAATACACAATGCCGTGGTTCTTCGGTTACCACTGGATTTTTTTTTTTTCTTCTTTTGCACTTCACAGCCATCAAATCCGCAGTCGAACTGTTCAAATGCACGACAATGTACAGAACAAGCACAGATTAACAATCACACGTACTGTAGAACCGAAATATTAGCGTGCACTATGGAATATAAACATAAATAAACAAACATCACTGGCTGCACACAACCATGAGGGAATGAGTCCACATGAAGGAACGATTCATGTCCAGAACAGGCAAAGCAATATCATTGTTTAAACACTTTACAGACTAAAGTCGGCCAGACTTTAAGAACCATGTTACTTATGCATGCAGTTAATGCAAAGTAAATCAATATTCCTGAAAATGAATTAAATTTTTAAAAAAAGGTAAGCAAAACAGCAGAGTATGACATTAATGATTTTAACAGGTGTTGATCAGATGGTCATCGCCTTTTTTATGGTAAGCAGCACATATTTGTACACCAAATTGTGTTACAACTTATTGATGAAATGTTTGGGCTGTGTTTTGCACAGTCATGGGTTAAAACATTAATTAACTTTGTCTCACATAGAAAGCATAACATGTTAACATTTAATTGAAAATAAATTATTAAAAGAAAATGAAAAACCATTTACTAGATCAACACCACGGTGACCCAGGTGTCCCGGCAGTGCTCTTGCCTATGATGTGACGCAGAGGCCAAATTCCCTTAAATATTGCACAGCCTAAAAACAATTAGGAAAATGTGTTCCTTTATATATATTTTCTATACCCGGTAAATCCAGTTCAGGGCTACGGGAGGGGGGACCAATCTGGTAACACAGGGTGCTGATACATAGGCCACAAACACAATCAAACTGGGACACTTTGGAAACGCCACTTAACCTAGCGCATGTCTTTGGGGTGTGGAGGAAACCACAGTACCCAGAGAAAACTCAAACAGACATGGGGAGAACATGCAAATTTCACACAGTCAGCAGCCATAGAGCTGTATCTGGAGCAGTGAGGCAACAGCGCTAACTATTGCACCAATGTGCCGATTAGTTTATAGTCAAAGGAAATTAAACAAGCATATGTTGACCTTCATGAATCTCTCAATAGATGTAAAAACAAATAGATTTACATTTCTGGAAATGCCAGTATCCACTGCTAGAGCAATTAAGACTATTAAAAGAACCTAAACCTGTCTGGAAAGGTGCACCTTGCCCCCACGACGCGAATGGCTATAGAAGGAAAAGTTTCTCCATGGATTACTGTTGGAGATTTGCACAAATTGGAAATAATTTTTGGTGATCAAGTCTGCAAATCTGTGAACAGGATGTAGCTGCCATCTTGCATACATCTAGGTGTAGATAATAAGTATAACCCCAGGCTTACAAATGATGCTCTTAAATTTGCACTTGGTTTATGTAATTACACTTTTAATTATACTTCATGTGAAGTTATGATCTTAATGTAGACTTCTTTCTTATCACTTGAACACTTTAGAATGTTGTGGCGTGTTGCAACCATAAAGACTTTGTTCTCTTTTTGGTGTTCCGCTCTGTCCTTCCATATTGGACTGTACCATATTTCCATGATGTTAATGTAGTCTTGCTTTATAACTGTAACTTTGTTTGACTTGTGTCGATGCTCTTTTAGGCAGCACTATGGTCTGTGGTATTGTTTGACCTGTTTTCTGTTTGTGAAATGTTATTTGTAATGGTTTGATAATGTACTGTTGCTGTGTGCTCTGCGATGTGTAGTAACGAAGGCTAAAGTCTTTCTCTTTTGCATTCCGTCTTGTCGCTCCTTCACGCATCACCACAGGAACAGGAGTTTCTACAGAAGCAACAGCAGGAGCTGGATGGAGCTCTAAAGAAGATCATCCAGCAGCACAAACTGGAGATTGCAACCATAGAACGGGACTGCCTCAACCATAAGCAGCAGCTGATGAGAGGTCAGATACTGCTTATCTAATTAACTGTGATGGGTTGCATGCTAATGTAGGAATTAAAACCTCCTGCCAGGAGTGGATAATGAAACTGAGAAAGCCAAATGTGCAACAGCAGTGATCACTGGTGCAGTAAATGACTGGCAGTAAAATGTATGCACACTCGAAACATTTCTAGAAATATATAGAGGCGTTTGTCACATCAGTGTTGTAATTAGTACTTGATAAAGATCAGCTTTACGCCTCAGGGGACGTGACACAGATATGACATGACAGGATTTTGTGACGTTCTGGCGTTTGTGTTGTTGACATGTCTACACTTGTACACGGCTTCTCCATTTCCTGAGAAAGTGCTGCTCTCAAGTGTGTTTTCTCTCCCCAGATTATTTATCCCTCCATTTTACTGTTATTGTCTCTCTCTCTGTTTCTCTCACTATTGTGCTCTCTCTCTCGCTCTCTCTCTCTCTGTGTTTCAGTTCTCATTTTCATTCATTTTCATTTCTTTCTCCCCAATACAGCTCGTGAAGCAGCGATGTGGGAGATGGAGGAGCGCCATCTGCAGGAGAAGCACCAGTTACTGAAACAACAGTTGAAAGACCAGTACTTCATGCAGAGGCACCAGTTGCTAAAGAGACATGACAAGGTGATAAAAGCAGTCAATTATAGGGAAATAAACTCAGTGACAAAAACATAACGCACACATATAGAATTGTGGGATTGCTGCAAAGCTTGTCATGCAGTTATGTCTCAGGCAGATATATAAATGTTTACAGGTGTAGTCTGATTAGACACTGGCTCTAGCCACAAGAGACTGTAAAAGTTCTTCTCCCGCTGCCCTATAAAAAGGCTCTCAGAGACGACTTTTGGGAAGTGTACCTCTTATTGAGACAGACTTTTACAGGGAGCACGTCATTGGACTGAGAGAAGCACAATTGTCGTTCCAAAAAATTCCCCACCATCTAGGTAGTTCTGATCCAGCTGCAGGGAGTGTTGGGAGCACTGGTTTTGTGAGGGAACGCACTCATGGCGAACAGGCCCTGGACGGCCCAGACACACCACCAGTAGAGAGGATTTTTTGATCCCACAGTTTTGTTTTCCACCTCCAAGGCACAAGTGGCACCTTCACTAAACTCCTCTGTCTCTGCCCGAACCATTTCCAGGTGCTTAACAAAAGGAAATTTGTTGTGACGCCACCAATTGCGTGCTGGTATTGACAGCCGGCCACCATTACCTTCGTTTGCAGTGGTGTCATGAACGAGAAACCTGGACAACTATGGACTGCAACCATGTCGTCTTTAGCGATGAAATGAGGTTCTGTTTGGGATCCGATTACATATTGAATATAGAGAGGCCTCGTGGTGAGCGCTTCAATTCTGCCTTTGCTGTGGAGCAACACACTGCCCCAACCGCTGGTGTGATGATTTGGGGAACCATCACATACGACAGCCGGTCACCCCTTGCAGTGATACGAGGGACACTAACAACTCAGCGATACATGCAGGACATCCTGCGGCAAAGATGTGTTGCCTCTCGTGGCAGGGCTTCCGTCCGGCATTTTTCAGCAGGATAATGCACCCACACACAGCAAGGGTAATAAATAAATTGAAAAGAGACAGCAAAACTGTGAAACAGGACGTTAACCGACATGGACATTGACTGGACATTAACATAGTGGCACATAGTAGTGTAGATACCTATAGCGTTTTATTTTGTATGAAAACATTTAGTACTGTACTGTTGCATCTTTTATAAAACTTGAAACACTTACCGAAACTTAAAGCATGTGCACTTAAAGCAAACTTAAACACTCTACCATGTTTTATGTTTGTAAAGACGTGAATAACATGTATATAAGACATATTTTTATTTCCCGTTATGACTCTTAAAACCTCAGTTGTTAAGCGAATAGATGTTGATCGGATGGAAGTCATACCTGTACTGTGATGGCATGCAGTTTTAGTGTATGTGGCCTGTATTTCTGTATCAGCATTAAAGCCCATGCTGTGTCTTGTTGAATAATAGGAGATGGAGCAGATGCAGGGTTATAACCAGCGCCTGATAGAGGAGATGAAGAGCAGACAGGCACAGGAGAGAGGTCGCCTACCAAAGATCCAGCGCAGCGATGCTAAGACTCGCATGGCCATGTTTAAGAAGAGTCTGCGCATCACCGGTACAGGAACCCCAGAACAAGACAGAGAGAAAATAAAGCAGGTAAAACAGCCACTGGTAAAGAAGCATTCAGAGGGGGTTTAGTGCCAGCGTGTATGCTGGGTGCACTAGGGGTTTGTGTTTGTGAGTCCTCACTTTGCTTTTCTGAGGCAGTTTGCTGCACAAGAGGAGAAGAGACAGAAAAATGAACGTCTTCATCAGCACCAGAAACATGAGAATCAGATGAGAGATCTCCAGCTTCAGTGTGACTCCAACATCAGAGAGCTGCAGCAGTTACAGGTGAAGCATGCACGCTCTCATTTAGTGATACCCTCACTACTGTCAACGTTCCTGTCTTCTAGACCCATACTGTGGCACAGGATGGGATGATTACAAAGCTGTACTCCTATGTCATTTCCTTTGTCCCTTCTTTTGATAAGTTGCCTGTACCATACAAGAAGTCAGCATTTTATTTAACACGTAATAGTAGTCCAATTTGTCCTCGTAGTGCATCTGCCAGGACTTATCTGCTCCTTGCTGCATATATTTTGTAAAAATTTGGAATAATATTGTTGAAAGTTGTTGTTCCAGTGTGTTTACGATTTGTACTGGAAAAATATTCTTCACTCTTTAAAACCAGAACGAGAAGTGCCATGTGCTGATTGAACACGAGACCCAGAAGCTGAAGGAGCTGGATGAAGAGCACAGCCAGGAGCTTAAAGACTGGAGAGAAAAACTTCGACCCAGGAAGAAGGTATGTTAAACATGAATGAGATATTAACATGCCGCCCCCTAGAAAATGACTGATGTACACGGTACAGCCAAAAGTATGTAGACATGCATGTAGACGTCTTCTAATATGTGAGCTGTTATTTCAGCCACACTCACTGCTAACAGGTTCATAATATGGAGCACAGACCGACAGTGGCAGCAGAATGGGTTATTATTCACTTCATGACACACTCATGCTTCTTGCCATGCCCTCTTAAAACAAAGTCCATAGAGAAATGGCCTGCCTCTTTAATGGAGAAATGGTTTGACGCAGTGTCCTGATCTAAACTCCGTAAGATGCATTTGAGATGAATTAGAGTGCCAGCACTGCTGGAAACCAAGGATGTAGGCTTGACAGTTAAATAGATGTCGAGCGAAAGTGCCAGAGTCAGTTATTATTATGATGGTTGAAATGCTGTTTGTTTCCTTCACTTCTGTGCCAGTCAGCTGGAATCATTTCACAAGCTCCAGAGACTCTAGCCAAGTGATCTGTAATTACTGTTCATGTGATATACCAGTAATAAAAATATTTGTAATCCAGGTTTACATTAGGCTTAATGTCCACAATGGGTTCTGTGAAATTGCCCGCTATGTAATCTGGATGTCGTCCGAACACCACATTAAATGTATGTACTTACATACTACATATGATATAGCAGTGCTCTATGGAATACTATACTATATCAGTATCGACTAAATAGCCTAAAATTAACTAAAAGATACTTAAGTGTTTCGAATACATTGATTTAGTTATTGTTAGCATTGACCACCATATACTGATCCACACACGATCCAGCTCATGTAATTCATTGTAAGACCTGCTCATCATCTCAGTTCAAGGAGCAAAATCCCAGCCAGACAGCCTGCTCACTCTAAAGCCACGTAATGCGATTAACCCTTTCAGTCTGTTTTCAGAAATCTGGAAATCACATTAAAAACGTTTTTGTGACAACAGTTTGTGTAGCCCGTCTCAATTTGGAATCACCAGGATTGAAAGGGTTAATAAACACTGCACTGAATAAAGCTTTCTTTGCACTGTTATGCGTGTCATTACAACTGCAACAGCTAATGTATCTGGCAAGGTAATGAATGGCTTAAGTAGGTTAATAACTTTAATAATAAGGATAATAACCTTATCAGACCACGGATGTACAGTGGGGCAAAAAAGTATTTAGTCAGCCACTGATTGTGCAAGTTCTCCTACTTAAAGATGAGAGAAGTCTAAATTTTCATCATAGGTACACTTCAATTATGAGAGACAAAATGAGAAAAAAAAATCAAGGAAATCACAATGTAGGATTTTTAAAGAATTTAATTGTAAATCATGGTGAAAAATAAGTATTTGGTCAATAACAAAAGTTCAACTCAATTCTTTGTAACATAACCTTTGTTGGCAATGACAGAGGTCAAACGTTTCCTGTAAGTCTTCACCAGGTTGGCACACACTGTAGCTGGTATTTTGGCCCATTCCTCCATGCAGATCTCCTCTAGAGCAGTGATGTTTTGGTGCAACACGGACTTTCAACTCCCTCCTCCAATTTTTTATGGGCTTGAGGTCTGGAGACTGGCTAGGCCTCTCCAGGACCTTGAAATGCTTTTTACGGAGCCACTCCTTCGTTGCCTGAGCGGCGTGTTTGGGATCATTGTCATGCTGGAAGACCCAGCCGCGTTCCATCTTCAATGCTCTCACTGATGGAAGAAGGTTTTGGCTTAAAATCTCACGATACATGGCCCCGTTCATTCTTCCCTTAACACAGATCAGTCGTCCTGTCCCCTCTGCAGAAAAACAGCCCCAAAGCATGATGTTTCTACTCCCATGCTTCACAGTAGGTATTCTTGGGATGCAGTTCAGCATTCTTCTTCCTCCCAACACGGCGAGTTGCGATTTTACCAAAATGTTCTATTTTAGTTGATGAAAATTACAGATCTCTCTCATCTTTCTAAGTAGGAAAACTTGCACAATCAGTGGCTGACTAAATACTTTTTTGCCCCAATGTAGATGTGATTGGAGACGTTGTCTAAACATATTTATAAAAAACGCAGAAAAAAGTCATTAAAAGGCATTTTTTTTAAGCTTTTGTTTTTGTGTATACGTTAACTATTTTGATTTCAGGCTCAGAGAAGAGTTTTATTATTATGGGGAATCTGTCCCACATACTTTTGGCTTTATCATGTATTACAGGGTATTCATTATACTAATGTAACCTATTATATATAACGTTTGTGTTGATGTCTCTGTAATGAACATGTGCTTCTCTTCTGCTCTTGTCTAGACCCTGGAAGAAGAGTTTACTCGCAAACTGCAGGAGCAGGAAGTCTTCTTTAAGATGAGTGGAGAATCTGAGTGCCTTAACCCCACTGCCCAAAGCAGAGTCTCCAAATTCTACCCCATTCCCAGTGTTCATTCATCCGGTTCCTAACCCAAGTAATCCATCTGTGACCATCTGGATTAGAGTATAATGAATAATAATCATATGGAATTTATAATAACCAAGTAAAACGGTAACTAGCAGCATTTCAGCAACAGAAAAAGACATTTAGAGCCTAAGAAAGAGGTGGAGGGTCGAGACAAATTCCCCAATTCTGAACCTTATGGAACAAACCTCAAGCAGAATGAAGGGTGTTGGTTGTTCAGCATCATTACATTAGCTTGTCAGGGGGTCTTTACATGTGTGTTTTCCCTTCACCTGCTGTAATTAATGTTTATGTTCTCTGATCTGTTGGAAAAAAAGCATGGATGGTGCAGAGATGAGTGACGGATGCACTCAGGCACGGAGAAATGAATTCCTGGAACATCAGGTGTCCGACACATGCCCTGTGATAGCGATGTAACATGGTAATCCAATTCCATTCCATCCACACTAGAACTAGAGAAGATTAGCAGCTCGTGAGTATCAACTATATTGCCAAAAGTTTCTGGGCACCATTTCTAATTAGTGTTCTTTGTTATTTCATCTACAGTCACTACTAACATGTTCATAATATGAAGCACACTCGGGTATAATCTGCATAGAAAACATTGGCAACAGAATGGGTTCATTTTAATAGGCTTCCACCTCGCCAACAATTCAGCTCAATAGCTTCTGTTCTAAAAGAGTCCATAAAGGAATTGTTTGCCAACTTTCATGGAGAACTTAGCAGCTCTGCACTGAACATTAACTTTAACTCCATCTGACATTATTGAGATTAATTGGAACAGCAACTGAGAGTCAGAGCTTATTCTGCCTGATGTTCCTCTTGATGGAAAACACTCTCAGAATAGTGGAGGCTAAGAAGCTGCATGCCAGTACCCACATTTTGGGATCTAGGTTTTGGGTGTCCAGAAACTTTTGCTTATATAGTGTATACACAATGTGCGTGTCATGCACAAATGGATGCCTAGAATTGTAAGGAGCTGCCTTCTCTTATAGCCCCTGATCTGCTTTTCATTTTTTTCCATTGCTTTGTGTTACAGTCTCTGATAGAAAGTTTAGTCTTGGCTCACATTTGCTGTCCTTGGGGAATGTAAGACTTTGCACCCCTGGAATCATCAGCATGTTTTGTAGTGTTACTAGAAGAAAATAACCTCCCACAGCTTTTGCAGGATATTCACTTAATGGCATATTTTGACCCAATCGAATACATGTATTTGAAATTTACATTTACGTTATTTAGCAGAAACCCTTATCCAGAGTGACTTGCAATTGATGCATTCTTACAATCCAAGCAATTGTGGGTTAAGGGCTCAAAGATCTAGGACTTTCAGGTCCATTGTTCTCTACCTTAACCACATTCTGGGTCCCAGAAATCACATTGGTAAAAATGAAATGGAATTTGATGTTAGCAAAATTTTGGGTAAAACCTTTGTCACTTTTTTGTTTTGTATGGTAAGTGTCCTGCAGAGGTTGTGTTAACTTATTTTTGTTTAGAATGTCAACAAAACTGTTGACTAGATGTGTTACATTTTTACGCAAGACCCTATAGGGTCTATATGCCACCATGTAGTCATAATAAGCTTTGCAATATTATTGTAGAGGAAGTGAAAGCTTAAATGCAAACAAGGTGAAAACCTCAAACATGCGGCGCCCATTTTACACGAGTGAGTGCACAAGTTTGCACATAGTGGGACTGTGCTTCAAATGTACATTTACAGCATTTAGCAGACGCCCTTATCCAGAGCGACTTACAGTTGGTACAGTCTTACAATCCAAGCAGTTGTGGGTTAAGGGCCTTGCTCAAGGACCCAACAGTGGCAGCGGTGGGATTTGAACCCTGGACCTTTGGGGGGGGGGACCCGCTAGGCTACCACAGTCCAAGTTCAAATGACCTGCACACTAATAGAAAAGCACTGTGAAGTGCAAAGTATGTACTCGATTACAAACGTTGCATTTCCTGTCTTGTATCCCATCCCAACACTTCAGCATCAGCCATGTTGAAGCAGCTGTTGCAGTGTATACTCCAGTAACCTACTGCACACTTTACACAAGTGAAGTCCTCACGGGAATGAACTGCTACTCCCATATTCTGTTTACCTACTGACTGTGCAGTGAACTAAATGATAACTGTCGCTTGGTGCTTCAAGCCACAGTGTATGCTGGGTCAGTATGGCTAGTATTTACCATTTCAAACCGTCCTTTCAGCTGAATTTCGAACCCTTTTTTTTTTATCTGCTGGATTTGCCTTTTTTGTTTATTTTCATGATAGACCCATTCATTTCAATTGTTGTTTTTTACGTTTTGTAGATAAATTGTAAAATATTCGTACACCTTTTTTGTTCCACCCAATGTTTCCACACAATTGTGCTGTGTTCTGAGAAATGGGGGAAAATCATTTTTGTATTGATCAAGCAATCAAGGTGAACCTTTTTTTTTTTTTAATTCTTTTATAGGATCTGACAAAGGATCAAGGGGATGGTTCATTTGTATTCTATTTTAATAAGTTCGCTTTAATTTTACTTTTTGTCCAAGGTTTTCTTTTAAGAATTGCTTATATGCACATATCATTTTTGCTCTTAACTTTGTGATGAAGGGTTGGATTTTTGATATTCAGCAAAGAAAACATGTGGACACATGGAACTAGTATCTATTTTTTTGTTTCGTATTGATTTTGAGTCTGGTGTGTGCCTCTGTGTAAGCGACCTGCTGCTGCACGCTTTTAGACTGCAGGTCCATGTCCGCGCCTTGGCGTAGCTCTTCCATTTCAGGAGCATGCAGTGTGTTTGGCTGATTGTTGAATACATGATGATGAACAGATGACTTCCCAGCATGCTCTGGGCACAGACAGCATATTTCCCAAGTGGAAATCGGAGTCGGCAGTACGAAGCACATCTGGACTGATTGGCAGTGCTTCCACTGTCTGCATCGTTTTTGTAAGAAGTACACATTCAGTGCGATTTCTCTGCACATGCTGAGTAATGCTGAGTCCTGCATGCTGGATTTGATTTTGAGCTTCGAACTCTATACACAGACTCCCTGTACTAACACAAGTCCGATTGGAAGTGGAGCTGCTTGGGTTTAATCCACAGAGCTGCATGAACAATGCCCCTCAGGATCTCCTCGGCTGGAATAACTTATCTTGGAGATTTTCAGCTGGACAGAGACTCTTGGCACTTTGGTGGATTTGTAAGCTTAGTCTGGCTGATGTATGTAATGGCCATTGTTGATCGATTTGCTGTAAATAAAATCCTACCATTGTATGCTGCGTTGCCCGTGTGTTTTGTGGCCGGGGCTTGCAAATGGCGCTTTTTTGTAAGCGGGCTTTTATCTAAAGTTCATAATCCAGAGGCTCCATCATTTTGTATTAGGGATGCAAAAACAGGACGCGTTCTTGATTATACTGCCATCAAATGCAGTTCCATTTATGAACACCAGAGGCACAGTCATAGGTTCTTGATTATACTGCCATCAAATGCAGTTCCATTTATGAACACCAGAGGCACAGTCATGCGCACAGACGTACATCGTGTTCTCAATGAGAATCCTTCCAATTTCTGTTATTTGCAGGGGAGTAAAGACATTTTGTTTAATTTTTTTAAAAAGTACACATATTGAACTGCCATTCTTCAGCTATAAAAAAAGAAACGCCTTCACTTGGTTATTTAAAATATGGAGACACTTGAGCATTTTCTTTTAATTGTAGGGGTCTAGTTTTTTGTTTTGTTTTATTTTTTGGTTTAATACAAGAAAATGTGCATTTTTACATTGCTTACACTTCAGAATAAAAAAAGGAATGTCCTTTATCCAATGTAAAATCAATAAGCGTGAGAAAAAATGACTATTACACCTTTCATATTCATTTTACAGCACAAACTTAAATATTTAAACAGAAATACTTTATTAAAACAAATTCAAAACTCAACAGTTGTAACGTTCAAGTGACATCTCTTAAAATGTACCTCAGTTTCCCAATAGCACTGAAAAGTCAAGATCATTGTAACTGGTTGACAGATGGTTTCAATCTGATTCTATTAGGTAATGCTAATTTTAGTGCTGCACTGCTTTTGGGAAACTTTAGTCGCAGTGCGAAAATCCTTTCATCTTAAACAATTAAGCCAAATACCGTCTACCGCAACAGCACTATAGTGGCAGGAAAGGCAATGCTTGCGGATTAAAAATCTATCTAAAGTATGGACACTCGGGTGGTACGGAGTTCTAATATGCTAACCCAACACCACAGGGACCTGAGTCCAGGCCGGGTTGGGCATTATATGCAGACGGGAGGTCAATGAGGGATCAACCCCAGTGCTGCAACAACAACCTCTACCCTGCCGTGATGTACCAGTGTCCCGTCCAGGGTATGCCTGCACCCCGTGTACTCTGGGGATAGGCGCCAGAGAAACTGACCAGGAAAAACCAGTGTTTCAGACCTTGAAAATTAATATAGAGTAGAGTTTATTTGATCTGTAAGTATGTTGGATTAAATACCATGCATTTGATAAAGCTGGAAGTTGTGTGATTATTTTTGCCAAGCCCTTATTCTACTTGCAAACCCACATGAAATGGAAAAAGCTGTTACAGTAAGGCTAGCCTTTAAACACGGACGCTCCTCCTCTGCCGACCGGACTGGACTTCACCTGTGTGAAACAGACGAGTGATGGTTATGCAATAGGTTGATAGATTAGACCCACACCTAATCCTCCACATACTGCATTATGCTTCACACCAGTATTTTTTTTCACATTGATACACATTTATATAGTAGCAGATATCAAATCAACACACAAGATCTCTGTACCCTGGATTACATACTTTTGTTTCTATTTTTTCTGCTGCCCATGGTCTCGTCCCATAATTTGATGACATCATGGTGGAAGTAGTGACTATTTGGCATGTAGTGATGAGTATAGCATGGCTGTTGCAGTATATAAGGCAGTGACTCAGACTTTTTTTCAGCCAGACTCCAACAGTGACTGAAAGCAAGTCTCAACAGCTGCATATAAATCATCATTCATATACCTGCTTAACCTGATTCAGGGTCATGGAGAACTAGGACGTGCGCACACAGTCACTCTCAGACACTGGGACACTTTAGAGACACCAGTGGAACTAACACACCTTTCTGATGTGGGAGGAAACCGGAATGACTGGTGAAACACGGGGATAACATGCAAAATCTATACAGAGTCCAGGCCAGGAAAAGTACCATGGATCTCTGGAGCGGTGAGGCAACAGTGCTAACCATTGAGTCCAGGGATGGAATTAATGTGTGGCATTTGCATGTTCTTCCCCATCTGGGATTTTGTTTGTTTGTTTATTTATGTAGCATCATATCACCATCAACAGTTATTCATGACAGGAGCAAGGTCATAACAATCCTAGTCAGATACATTGGGAAAATGTAGAGAAACCAATTAACCTAATGCATGCCCTTGAAATGTGGGAGGACACTGGAGTACCCAGACTAACCCACACAGACACTGGGAGAACATGCAACCTCCACAAAGGTGAAGGCTGAGGTTGGGGCCGAAACGGAGATCTCTGGAGCTGTGCGCTAGGTGCTTGCGCCATAGTGCCAGGCCAACCACAGCATTGCTTTGAACTGCCATTCATAATGCTCTGGAACAGAGAACCTGCTCGAAGAACTGCCTGATTATATACTGCTCAAAAAAATAAAGGGAACACTTAAACAACACAATATAACTCCAAGTGTTCCCTTTATTTTTTTTTGAGCAGTATATATTAGGTAGTAGGGCTCACCGATGCCCAAGGGTGGTGGTGGTGGTTGGAACTGGGAATCAGGAATGCCATCCTTCCCACCCATAAAGCAGAGCTAATACTGTCCTGGATCACTAACAGCAGGTTATGATATTCTCAGAATTACATACTGATAGAATGAATTTAATGTTTAAGTATCCTGCTCAAAGATGCAATAAAATAACCACCTGGACTCCAACCTTCATGAGCTGTTGGGGAGCTCTCACAAAGCAACAGTGTTTTAAAATTAACAGTTACAAAAGCTATACATTACCTTTCTCACCCTTTTGTCCTTTTGGCCCTTCTGGACCTCTTGGCCCCTGAGCACCAGGATATCCTCGTACTCCCATCTCCCCTACACATTAAATACAATAATTCCTTTATTCAATTGAAGTTGCTTTTTAGTCGTTCAGCATTCCCCTAAATAATGTGTACACTAATCTGTGTTCCCCTGTGATAACTAACCTACTTCACAAACCTCTGTACATTATAAACAGTACAAATTGTCAATAATGCTCGCTGTTTCGAGCAGCTAGCTCCACCCACTGAGCCTGCATCTTTGCAAGACTAATTAACAAATGTTTAAAAAAGGGCCTTAAAACATACCTTTAGGTCCAGGGTATCCTCTTTCTCCTTTTTGCCCTTGCCTACCAGGTGGGCCTGGAATAGTACCATGTACTAGAAAAATAGAAAATGGTATTGAACGGATGAGAATCTCAAACAGGAATCGATATGTGTGGTGAATCAGTAGATCTGATTAATTTATATGTATAGTGAATCAGTAGATATTGTGTAGTGATATGTGTGATGAATCAGTATGTGTGGTGAATCAGTAGATCTGTTGAATCGATATATGTGGTGAATTAGTAGATCTGTTGAATCGACGTGTGTTGAATCGACGTGTGGTGAATCAGTAGATCTGTTGAATCAATATTTGTGGTGAATCAGTAGATCTGTTGAATTGACGTGTGGTGAATCAATAGATCTTTTGACTCGATATGTGTGGTGAATCAGTAGATCTGTTGAATCGACGTGTGATGAGTCAGTAGATCTGTTGAATTGACGTGTGGTGAGTCAGTAGATCTGTTGAATCGACATGTGTGGTGGGTCAGTAGATCTGTTGAATCGACATGTGTGGTGAGTCAGTAGATCTGTTGAATCGACATGTGTGGTGAGTCAGTAGATCTGTTGAATCGACATGTGTGGTGAGTCAGTAGATCTGGTGAATCGACGTGTGATGAGTCAGTAGATCTGGTGAATCGACATGTGTGGTGGGTCAGTAGATCTGTTGAATCGACGTGTGGTGAGTCAGTAGATCTGGTGAATCGACGTGTGATGAGTCAGTAGATCTGGTGAATCGACATGTGTGGTGGGTCAGTAGATCTGTTGAATCGACATGTGTGGTGAGTCAGTAGATCTGTTGAATCGACATGTGTGGTGAGTCAGTAGATCTGGTGAATCGACATGTGTGATGAATCAGTAGATCTGGTGAATCAGTATGTGTGGTAAATCATTATATGATAGCTGATAGTCACAGTTGTTATGATCACAGTAAAGTGCTCACCTCTGAAGAAATCTATAAGATCAGCAGTTACATTTCCATAGGTAGCAAAAACTCTACTGTATCCAGGATGACCAGGGGGACCAGGAGGCCCAGGAGGTCCTTGTACACCCATGGAACGTCCTCTCCAATATTCATCATTCATTTCCTGAAGCAGACCCTGACCTGGTGAAGGATTGAGGAGGTGTTAGGATATTCTCTAAAATATCACACAAACACATACAACCCTGAATCAGAAAAAGTTGTGACAGCATGGAAAATGGAGAAAAAAAAAAGAAAAAACCCTCCAGTGTTTCTTATGTTTACTTTGACTATTATTTCACAGTAAGATCCCAAGATATTTCATGCTGTGTTTGGTCAACTTCGTTTAATTTGTTAAACATCCATTCCTGCATTTCAGGACAACCACATATTAAAAAACAGTAGGGATGTTAAAGCATTTACCAATTTGTAATGTTTCCATTCCTTCTCACAAGACTTAAAAGATGTTTTGGCACAGAGGATACAAATCGACGAAGTGTTTCAGGTGTTGTTTTGTCCCATTCTTCCTGCAAACACGTCTTTAAGGTGTGCAACAGTACGGGGTTGTCGTCACAATTTTCATTTCAAAATTCTCTATACATTCTTTGTTGGGCACAGCAGACAGACCACTGCAGACAGACCAGTCTAGTACCCATGCTGCTTTTTCCACAGCCATGCCTGATTTGCAGCATGTGGTTTTGCATTGTCTTGATGAAACATGCATGTCGTCGTCTTGAAGGTAGCATTTGTTGCTCAGTGTACTTTTCTGCATTACTTCTGACTTTTGCCAAGGGCACTGACACAACCACCTACCATGACAGAGCCTGGCTATTGGACTTGTTGCTGATAACAGTCTGGATGGTCCTTTTCGTTTTTGGTCTGGAGCACGCAGCTTCCATTTCTTCTAAACAAGATCTGGAATACTGGTTCAGCTGACCACAATAAACACTTCCATGCTTCTGGTCCATCCCAGATGCCTCCAAGCCCAGAGAAGTCGGTGCCACTTCTAGACATGGTTAACGTAAGGCTTCTTTGTGGTACAATGAAGTTTTTAGTGGCATTTATGAATGTTAACTCCGGATGTTAGTTCTGACAAAGGTTTGCCACAGTAATCCCTTGCCCATGGTTTTTGTATCATCTATTCATCTACTGATGAATGATGGTTCTTGAAGCAGTGCCGTCTAAGGGATCGGAGATCATGGGTGCTTAGTTTAGGCTTGTGACCTTGCCCTTTACGTACTGATATTCCTCCAGTTTCTTCAAATCATTTAATGATATTATGCACTGTAGAGGGGTAAATATGTCAATCCCTTCCAGACTTTCTTTGAGGAACAATTGCTTGTTTTCATCACCTGTTTGAAATCACATCATTTACTTTTTTTTTTGCTCATTACTAGTCCTAAATTTCCCTGTCCCACCTTTTTTTGCAATGTCTTACAGGCCTGAAATGCAGGAATTGATGTTTATTAACAAATGAAAAGCTGGCCAGACATTAAATATCATGGATTCATACTATCTGCAATGAAATGTAAGAAAAAGTGAATTTTTTAGTTTGTATTTTAATTTTTCATACTGTCCCAACTTTTTCTGATTTTGGGGTTGTACCTGGCACAGAATTATCTGACACTGGCAATGCTACATTAGAAATGTGTTTATCTCACTCACTGCGAATGTATTCAGTAACCCTTGAAGCAACATTGGAGTACTCTGATTCAGCCAGCCTGCCTCCATTACGCTCAGTGCTATAGTAGTAGCCTCCTCCCACAGCAGACTCGCCACGGTCACCTTTTTCTCCACGGGGTCCTTGAGGCCCAGGAGGACCAGGAGGCCCAGGAAGACTTGAGGTGTAGCGCCGCATCGAGTCACCTGAAGAAAAACCACACGACGTAAGCAACCTAGGTCACTGACACAAAGTACGTTCCACAGAAGAGACACAGTGTGGTTCCTGGTGACGTGCAAGCGAGTACAAACTCAGTATATCTGGTGAATCACTATATGCATTGAATCAGTATGTCTGGTAAATCATTATGTGTGATGAATCAGTGGATCTAGTGAATCAATATGTGTGGTAAATCGGTAGATCTGGTGAATCATTACGTGTGGTGAATCGGTATATGTGGTGAATGAGTAAATCTGCTGAAGCAATATGTGTGGTGAATCAGTGGATCTAGTGAATCAATGTGTGTGGTAAATCGGTAGATCTGGTGAATCATTACGTGTGGTGAATCGGTATATGTGGTGAATGAGTAAATCTGCTGAAGCAATATGTGTGGTGAATCAGTGGATCTAGTGAATCAATGTGTGGTGAATCAATATGTGTGGTGAATCAGTGAATCTAGTGAATCAATATGTGTGATAAATTGGTAGATCTGGTGAATCATTACGTGTGGTGAATCGGTATACGTGGTGAATGAGTAAATCTGGTGAAGCAATATGTGTGGTGAATCAGTGGATCTAGTGAATCAATGTGTGGTGAATCAATATGTGTGGTGAATCGACAAATCTGGTGAATCAATATGTGTGGTAAATCAATTTATGTGGTGAATCAGTGGATCTAGTGAACTGATATGTGTGGTGAATCAGTATATGTGGTGAATCAGTGGATCTAGTGAATTGATATGTGTGGTGAATTGTACATGTACACGTGGTGAATCAGTAGATCTTGTGAATCAATATGCTTGGTGATTCACTATGTGTTGTGACTCACTATGTGTGGTGGCTCAATAAATACGGTGAATCAATCTGTGTGGTGAATCAATGGAACTAGTGAATTGAAATGTTTGGTGCATCAGTACATGTGGTGAATCAGTAGATCTGGTGAATCAATATGCTTGGTGAATCAATATACGTGGTCAGTGGGCAAATCTGTTGAATGGGTATGTGTGGTGAATCAGTGGATCTGGTGAATCAATATGTTTGGTGAAACAGTGGATCTTGTTAATCAATATATCTGGTCAGTAGAGCATGAATTGTGCTTAAACAGGGGATAATGCAAATCAATTCCCCCAGTTATTATAATATCTCTACATTCGGAACATTCCTGGTAGAAAACCACTTATCTTTACTAATGATTAAACTAGCTTCGTCAGCTCACCTGGTTGAACGATGAAGTTCCTCTGCTAAGTGTCCATTCAAGTTAATTCCATAAGTCCAATATCTAACATTACTATTAGCCAGTGTTCCAGTCACTGATGAATTATATATTCGCTGCAATGTTTCAAAACCTTCACACCATCACCATAGTTTTACAGTGCTCCAAAATGATACAGATAACATGAGTCTGTGAGAGCTCATCAACTCACTGTTGAGATAGTCCTGAAGCTCAGCACGAATGTATTCTCTCTGATTGGCTCTGTCATATGAAACGAGTGCCCTTGAGTCTCCTGGTGGCCCCTGAGGTCCTGGGGGGCCAGGTGTGCCAGGAGCCCCTCGCAAGCCAGAATCTGAAAGACACAATTTATTATTTTTTTTTTTAATGAAATGGTCAACTGTCTGTTTTTCAAGAGCAGAAAGAATCCATATGAAGAAACTCACTGCGCAGGTACACCTGGAGGTCTTCAAGAGTGTATGTTGAGCCAGAGGAACTTGAGGAGCCTGAGAAGCCTGAAGAACTTGAGGAGCCTGAGAAGCCTGAGGAACTTGATGAGCCCGACAAGCCTGAGGAACTTGATGAACCCGACAATCCTGAGAAGCTTATGGTACCTGAGGGGCCCTGGGGTCCTCGAGGACCAACTGGACCAGGTTGGCCTGGTCTTCCTGGGGGACCGGGAGGACCCGGAACACCAACACTTCCACCAAGGCCTGACCCTTGAGACAGAGTTATGACATTACATAACAATAACTAATGTTATAGAATTAAATCCAAAAGCACTTGAGGAAACGGAATAAGCATCAAGACAGCTTAAATGTTTATGTAATGTCTACAAAATGACTTACTCTGTATCAAAGCAGTGATGTCACTGTAGGTGGATCCTGGTTGGCCAGGTGGGCCAGGAGGACCAGGGGATCCCGGTCTACCAGTCAATCCACGGTCTGAAATCAAAGAGACACCTTATCAATTGTTTTTTTTTATCATTTGAAAATTGGGCCTTGGAAGAAAGTGAGGAAAGATCATTTTACTAAACTGCAGATGCACATCCTTTAATCCTCTTAAAGTCTGATCAACGTACCATGCATTAATCTCAAAACATAGTTTGCCACTTCCTGCGTGTCAAAGCTGGCTGAAATGGCACCTCCTGAAGAGCCATGTGATCCAATTACATAACGCCTAACGTCATCCCCTGAACAACAACAAAAAAATAGGTTTTAGCAAAGGTTATGAACATCATAGGTAGTTTGACCTCTTTGTATCTGGTGTAGAACACGTACTTTGTAGTAATGCAATGATGTCATTGGCAGACACAGAGCCAGCAGGGCCAGGAGGACCAGGAGGGCCGGTGGCACCAGTTAGTCCAGAGTCTAGAACAAAATTTAACATGGTTACTATTATTTACTTCACTTCTTCATATTCCATCTGCTTTCCTGTTGAGGGTCCTGTTGCTGTTACTGTATTTTGCAATATCAATATTCTAACATACACAATATATGTTGTATATAAAGAGAAAGGGTCCAAGAACTGCAAACAGTTAGCTACTGGTTTAAGTTAATATACTACTGTTAGTTTTCCAGATAATTGTCTATTCAGTGATGTTACTGAATGTCTACAGGGAGCTACTACAGCAATTACGGTCCCTCAAATCCATATGAAACACAAATCCTGTCCAAATGAGGTTTAATATGTGTGACTAATGGCACCATTAGTGACTCTTCAAGTTTTCCAGACTTACTCTGAATGTAACTGATAACCCGAGATGCAACACTCTCAATGGATACCGATGGCCCTGGAGGACCAGGAGGCCCCTGAATACTAGACAACTGCCTCCTCATGCTGTCACCTGATGACCAAGCACATAAGTCAAATAAACACACATTTCCCATAAAACTCATATGAAAATAATGAGCTGTTTAACTTACTCTGCATGTACTCAGAGATGTAACGGTGAAATTCAGATGCAGATCCACCTGGTGAGCCTGGTGGCCCTTGAGGTCCTGGGGGACCAGGCAACCCTGGAGACCCAGCACCACCTGAACCTACAAATAAAACACACTTGTTACACTAGGAGGGGTACTCATCTAAGCAATTGAGTATGAACTCCCACCAGAGTACAAATCCCATGTAAGTTCAGGTACAGGTATGGGCTGTTAAGGTCCAGCCGACTAATGTCCAATGCTTCAATGGCTAAAGTCTTAAGAATTATAATAGGAAATAAAAATCTGTCTTATATACATCTTATTCACGTCTGAATGAAAAACCCTTGTGACACCTGCTGATAGAAAAGAGAATCGCAGTAAGTGTTTCAGGTTCTATAATAGATACAAAGATATGAATTACTGTATTGTACAGTTAGTACTAATGAAACACTATTTGCAAAGTATCTAAACTACTATGGTTATGTCCTGTCAATGTCCTTTTGGTCAACATCTTGTTTTACAGAGAGTAATGTGGATGTTAAATGGCGCATACCTGTACTTTAATGAAACAGTCCTGTAATACATTCGTTAATGAGCCAATTAGATGAGAATTGCTCTGCTAATGACACGCCTAATAAAGGCAGGTGATAAACAAAATTGGGTTATTAGATGCATCCCTGTGAATTAGCATTTGAAGGCTTAATTGTAAATGATTATATACTATTTTAGAAAGCAGAGTAAGCTGTCATAGCCTTGCATAATGTGGAGTTTAATGTGGAGTTTCAAGTTCACCAGTAGTTGCAGTGACCACTGCACAAAGTGAGACTGAGCTGCAACCATCTGAGGTAATTCATCCTCACGTTTCTATCGGAATTCTATAAATCAAAAGCTAAACTTTACCTCTCGATGTTCCTGGGATGCCCGGAGCCCCTGGAATACCACTGTCTCCTGTTTATCACACAGAACGAGTAGGTTAGTCACTAGTTCATGTCATAATGTTTATCCAAACTGAGTAGAAATGTGGTACCTTTAATTCCCTGTGGCCCTGGTGGCCCTGGAGGTCCAGGTAACCCTGGAGGACCTTGTGCACTATACTCAGATACTGCAAAGTGTCACATGAACATGCATTACATACAGAATTACATATTGTATTATGATACACATCTCTTATAATAGGCAGTAAAGACAGTCCATGGTTTATAGTAATAGAAGAAGCCAAGTGAGGGTTATTATTTAACAGTCATAAGCATTATATTACATATGTTACGATAAAAAGGATATAGCTATAACATTACTGCTAACATCTGAAACTCACTTCTGACTGATTCTCCTGATCCTCCTGGTCTTCCGGGTAACCCAGGCTGACCTGCTTCCCCTACAACGCAAAAATAAGCAGGGATAGTATAAGAGCATGTATGGCTATAGCTAGAGTATTTGTGCTCTATTGTTCATGTGGGAAACTGTGAGGGTCATACCTTGGTATCCTCTAGGCCCTGGAGATCCTAAATTAATTGACAGTGATAAATAATCAATGGTGGTAACAACAATACAAACAGCTATTATTATTATTATTATTATTATTATTGTAGTTTATCAAAAGCAGTTAGTAACTGTGGATTGTGGTGGCTCAACGGCTAAGGACTTGAGTTCAAATCCGAACTCTGCCATCCTGTCACTGTTGGGACCATAAGCAAGGCCCTTAACCCACAATTGCTTGTATTTTAAGACTCTATAAAATTGTACGCAAGTCTGTCTGGATAAGGGCATCTGCTAAATGATTAAATCTAAAAATAACAGCAGGACTAATGGTACCTTCCACTCTTTCCATGTATTTTAAGTCGCTGTGGGAAAAACATTTAGTCTAAATGACTAGATGTAAACATAGTAGTAAATGGTAGTAGCAGTAAGTAATATAATGTAATAACAGTAATAGTTATTAGTTAGGAGAAGTTGTAGTAAGCCAAGTTAATAGAAATACTATGTAATTACTGACAGCTGTCAGTACTTTATGTGTGTTAGCTCTATTAATGGTTGTAGAATAACAGGACAGTCATATACAAATGACTAAATAGATTTTTTTAGATATATTTTAAGATACATCTTTTCTAATAAAAGCAATATTACTTAATAGTACTAGTAGTTGTTCACAGTAGTAGTGAAAGCAGAACCATAATAAAAGTTAGTAGAAATAGTTAATAATAAAACATATAAGCCATTAATAGTAGTAGAAGTCCTTAACAGTACTAATATTAACACATAATACTAGAACTAGTAACAGAAATACTAATAGTTACTGTATGCTTAGTGGTAACCAAATAGTAGAAGAAGTAAATACAATACATATAGTAGTTATTATATAGTAGATAAGCTTACGTATTATAGTTATTAGATATAGGTATTATATATAGTTTTTAATAGTAACATTAGTCGTTAACAGTAGTAGTAAAAAAGAAATCAATAAACCATAATTCTGACAATTCTGTGAACTCACCTTGGTCTCCTTTAGGACCTGTGGGCCCAGGTGGTCCTGGTGGCCCAGCGAAAAATGTCCCTGTTACAATGATATTGACACAGTTGAAATGTCAAGGAAATGCCAAACTATTTAAGCGACATCAATTAACATCAATTATCATATTTGACTAAACATCAGAAAGGCCGACCTGAGTTGGGCACAAAACTGCCTGATTCTCCCTTATCTCCCTTCTCTCCTCTTGGGCCTGGTGTGCCGTACCCTGCAAACCAGCAGACATGGGTTAGGATTAATCTCATGACAGAATATGAGGTTTTTCTTCCTGGCAACTAAAGGTAGGTGCAGTGGCTAGTTTACATTATGCCAATACATACACCAGAGGCTGCTTTAAGTAGATTGGTTACCAAAATATACCTGGAATTTCCAGAAGTCCTGGGGGACCAGGTGGAACCAGGTGGGCCTTGATGACTTCAAGATTACTTGAGGATCCAAACTGCTTCGCTATATGTTAAAGGAGCACAGATGTTTTCATTCCTTTTAGTTAGTACATTACAATTGATTTTTTATTTATTTTTATACACCAGATGAGCCAAAACATCATTACCAACTGATCTGCAATGAGGTTTAAATAGGTGGTCCCCAGACCCAGGGTTTCAAGCAGAGCACTGCCCAGAGCATCATACTTCCTTGACCACTTATCTAATGCCCGCGCTGCATCGGTTGCCTTTATTACCGCCCAGGGACCCACATACCTGGCTGCCCAGTTGAATAAAAAAAGGGAATTACTTTACTGGATCAGGCAACCTTTTTTCCACTGCTTCCATGTCCAGTTCCAACCCTTGTGTGACCAATGTAGAACTTTTGACAAAGCACACGTGTTAGCATGGTAATATGCCAAGCTGTCTGCAGGTCTACAGCCCCAAACTCAGCAGGGTGCAACGCATTAAATGTTTGTGACATATTCTTTAACATTAAAAAACTTGGTGACTTGTGCAACAGTCAGCCTTTCCAGCTGGAACGTCTTCATTTTCTCGCATATTTCACTGTCACTTATCCATTATAAGAGTAGCAACAAATCACTAATAATCCCAGGCCATGACAAGCACAGTATGTAAGATAAATCAATATTATTCAGTATTCGGTCCTGTGAGTAGCCCAGTGTTTTTGCTGACTGGTTACATGCATCATTCTTTTTCATTGATTTCTTACTCGGTGATCTAGTGGAGCTGATCTCGCTGATCTTTCCACTGTTGATCCAGCCTCTCCTTGGCCACCCGTATCACCTTTTGACCACATAGTGTATTAAGAGAAAAACTGATGGATAAGAGTTAGACAAACAAGTCCTCGAATCAAATGAACTTACTCACAGTAAAAGCTGCATATGGAGGTGCAAGCGTAAATTTGTGTGAAAAGTAAGGGGTGTAATTACACACTTGATTCAATTTGATTCATGATTTGATTTTCTAGCATTATAATCTTATAATTATTGAACAATACTGTTAGAAAATAACCGCAACTACGTGGGGTGCTTAAAAGTTTTGAACCCTTTAGAATTTGTCTATATTCTGCATAAATATGACCTAAAATATCATAAGATTTTCACACAAGGCCCAAAAGTAAATAAATAGAACCCAGTTAAAAAACAAATGAGACCAAAATATTATACTTGGTATTTTATTTATGAGGAACATGATCAATAGTACATATTAGTGAGTGGCAAAAGTAAATGTGAACCTTTTGCTTCAGTATCTGGTGTGACCCCCCTGTGCAGCATAACTGCAACTAAACATTTCCTGAAACTGTTTATCATTCCTGCACACCGGCTTGGAGAATTTTAGCCCATTCCTCCCGTACAGAACACTTTCAAGCTCTTCAACGCTGGTTTTCCTCACTAACTCCTCACTTCAGTCCTTTCCACTTTCGATTGGATTAAGTCAGGACTTTGACTTGGCCCATTCCAGAACATTAACTTTATTCGTCCTTTACCATTCTTTGGTAGAAACGACTGTGTGGTTAGGGTCATTGTCTTGCTGCATGACCTACCTTCTCTTGAGATTCAGTTCATGGACGATGTCCTACATTTTCCTTTAGAATTCTCTCGATTAATTCAAATTCATTGTTCCATTATGATGGCAATCTGTCCCTGGGGCCAGAATCAGCAAAACAGGTCCAAACCATTATACTACCACCACACCTGTTTTCAACAGATGGGATAAGGTTCCATATGCTGGATGCAGTTTTCCTTTCTCCAGAACATAAAGCTTTTCTCTTTTAAACCAAAACGTACGTTCTATTTTGGTCTCGTCCTCCCACAAAACTTCCTTCCAATAGCCTTCTGGCTTGTCCATGTGATCTTTAGCAAACTGCAGACGAGCAGCAATGTTCTTTTTGGAGAGCAGTGGCTTTCTCCTTGCAACCCTGCCTGAAGGTGGACTCTGCCATGCACACCATTGTTGTTCAGTGTTCTTCTGATGGTGGATTCATGAACATTAACATTAGCCAATGTGAGAGAGGCCTTGAGGTGCTTAGAAGTTACCCTGGTGTCCTTTGTGACATCGCCAACTATTACACACCTTGCTCTTGTGGTGATCTTTGTTGGTCGACCACTCCTGGGGAGGGTAACAATGGTCTTGAATATCCTCCATTTGAACACAATCTGTCTGACTGTAGATTGGTGGAGTCCAAACTCTTTAGAGATGGGTTTGTAACCTTTTCCAGCCTGATGAGCATCAACCATTCTTTATCTGGAGGTCCTCAGAAATCTCCTTTGTTCATGCCATGATACACTTCCACAAACATGTTGTGAAGACTTTGATAGATCCCTGTTCTTTAAATAAAACAGGGTGCCCACTCACACCTGATTGTCATCCCATTGATTGAAAACACCTGACTCTAATTTCACCTTCAAATTAACTATCCTAGAGGTTCACATACTTTTGCCACTCACTAATTTTTTTGTCTCATTTGTTTAACTGGGTTCTCTTTATCTACTTTTAGGACTTGTGTGAAAATCTGATGATGTTTTAGGCCAAATTTATGCAGAAATATAGAAAATTCTAAATGGTTCAGAAAACTTTCAAGCACCACTGTATATGAACGCTATTCCAATGAGCAAAATATTGTTTGGTACTCAATTAGTGGGGTCACTAGGTGGATCCATCACATTTCTTGACATTCTTTAGCCATTAACTAACACATGAGCTGTGATGGTACTGCATGCAATATATATATTTTGGAAACAAATCCTAAAATGTAAAGAGTTTAAAAACAACAACAAAACACAATAAATAAAAATAAATCGAGTTACCTGGTTGGCCAGGAAGTCCAGCCGGACCAATAGGACCTGAAGTGAAAATCGTTAAGAGTTACAGGTGATCTTTTTTGTATTGCACACAAATCAGCTACATCAAATAAATAACAGATTTTGGAACGACAAAAGTTTATTCTGGGACCAACCAGACAGTCCTGGAGATCCAGGAGGTCCCGGTGGTCCAGATGGTCCTGGAGGTCCAGGGAGTGCAACAGAGCTGGATCCAGCTATAAATTAGGTAAAAGATGTTATCAGTTATGTTAAAAGGAAAGAACATTTTCAAGCAAAACAAAGAAAGGAATTAAACATCTGACATGTTTACCTGCATTGATAACTCTGCCAGGTTCACCAGTTTCACCTGGAAAAGATTTGGCAATTAGAGAAGACACCTGTCAGAAACTTTAAGCCAACACATGACTTCCTTTAGTAAATGCTAAATTTGCCTGTTACATATGGTTACATGGTAACTAATGTAATACACAATGCATAGAATGATAGAACAATTAGGTATTATGATACACAGCACATGTGTATTGTATATTCAATGTATAACATAAAGAAATGAGATACCTTTGATGCCAGGTTGCCCAGGAATTCCTGCAATGCCTATAGGACACCAAGAACCATCAATAACATGTAATATCCAACATTTAACCTAACAGTATTCATATTCAAGCACTAAAGTGCTAATAAATGCTTCTGAGTTGCCATAAGTTACCTGGAGGTCCTTGAAGGCCTGGAGGTCCTAATTCAAAAAGAGCAGTACAAAAAGACCATCATATCTATTAGTATGTACTGTATATATTTCTTTTTCATCAAGAATATTATTGCATGTTTGAATATTTTTTTTAAATTGCTGCCATTAGTAAATATCCTAATAGAAACAAAACTGTACATTGTAATGAAAGTGTCCCTTTTAGTACTATTACAGAAAACCAATGTTGTAACAAAAATGACAAGTTATAGGTGCAAGATATTTCCATTTGTAAGCAATACAATTATTTGAAATAATTGGATAAAAGTATTTTGAAAAAATACCCTGAGGGTCCCAACATCACCAGTTGGCCCAGGTGGGCCCCAATTCCTGGCACTCCCGATTGTTCCTTGGTCACCTTGGTAGTAAGAGAAAATATGATGAATGATTGATTTTTTTTTTAATTCATAATTCAATATTAAGTAGTTCCCGTGGCTTCCTCTTTGGCCCTTTTTTCACCATCAGCACCTTAAGCCCCTGATAGTGGTAAAACAAGGTTCTTAAGAACTACAATGTTGCACTGAAGTCTATTTTTATAAATGTAAGGTGGAAAAATGCAGCACTCGAACAATGAACGTTTAGATACTGTTAGTACAGTTAGAAAAACACTTGAAAATGGTACTTAATCCATTACTGAATACGTCAAACTCAGAATCAAATGCCTCTTCACTCGAAAAAAGGGCATAGCCATGAGTGGGTGGGCCCAGCCACAACACCAGACGTTAATTTCATTCTTCTTCTTCTTCTTTTCGGCTTCTTCTCCCTTTAGCAGGGGTCACCACACACGAGTTAAAAACGTTTTCCACCTCACCCTGTCCTCCACGTCCTCTACTCTCACCCCAACTCCCGGCATATCTTATTTACCACACAACCAAATAACTCTCTTTGGTCTTCCTCTCCGCCTCTTGCCTGGCAGCTCCATCTTCTCCAACATCCTCCTACCAATATATCCACTATCCCTCCCTGCACATGTCCAAACCAATCTCAGTCCTTCCCTCTCAAATTTTGTCTCCCAATTTTCCAACCTTTGCTGTCCCCTCTTGAATGATCTCATTCCCCTAATCCTGTCACCCTAGACACTCCTAAAGAGAACCTCAACATCTTAAGTTCTGCCACCTCCAGCTCTGCTTCCTGTCTCTTTGTCAGTGCCACTGTCTCTAAGCCATACAACAAGGCTGGTCTCACTACTCTCTTATAAATCTTTCCTTTCACTTTTGCTGCGACCCTTTTGTCACACAGCACTCCTGACACTCTTCTCCACCCACTCCATCCTGCCTGACCTCTCTTCTTTACCTCCTTTCCACACTCCCCATTTATTATCAGTTAATGAACTTAAATGAACGTTAATGAACATTCAGGCTGTTAAATGGTGTGGGGGTAATTTCTTGGCACACAATGAGCTCCTTAACAGTAACTGAGCATGTCCATCTCTTTATGACCACAGTGTACCCATATTCTGTGTGTCATGTCACAAAGCTCAAATCATCTCAAACTGGTTTCCTGAACATGACAATGAGTTCACAGTACTCAAATGATTTCCACACTAACCAGATCTCAATCCAAAAGAGCACATGGGATGTGGTGGAACAGAAGATTAGCATCATGGCTGTGCAGCCAACAAATCTGCAGCAACTGTGTAATGCTATAATGTCAGTATGAACCAAAATCAAAGGAATGTTTCCAGCACCTTGTTGAATCTATGCCATTAAGAATTAAGGCACCTCTGAAGGCAAACGGAGGTCCAACCCAGTACTAAGAAGGTGGACCTAATATTGAGTGTAGACTGCTTTTAGATTTAGGTTTATTTGGTTGTTTTACATAACGTCGCATCAGCATAAACGGCTATTCACAGTTACATCGATATTAATCAGACATATTTATACTGGGCCAATTTAGAGCAACCAATTAACCTTACACATGTATTTGGAATGTGGGAGGAAACTGAGGTAAAGAGAGTAAACTCACACAGATATGGGAGAATATGCAAACTCCAAAGTCAAACCGGGGATCTCAATACAATACACAAGTTATTACGCTATATCACCTGGATCTGCAGGATTGTCCTAAGTTGTCATCTAAGACCTTTCCCTGGTGCTCACCTGTTGATCCTTTGGAGCCCTTCTCACCAGTTTGTCCTGGTTTTCCTGGAGCCCCTGGGAAACCTAGAGGAATAGTCAGAGAGAAACAAATCCCAGACACTCAGGCAGTGTGATCTCCTACATAAAAACCTTTTCAAAAGAATCAGGCTGAATGTGTACACCAACACGTACCTGGTACACCGGGGTCACCCTTTTCACCTTGATCACCTACAAATAAACAAGTATCCACACTTATATCATAGAAACATATAAGATTTAGCAATTTTATTACAATAACACTTGGTTAGAAGGTTTAATATGAGCAGTGAAGCATTAGAATACAGACCCTTAATTCCTTGTTGCCCAGAAAGTCCTCTGTCTCCTACATAAAATCAATCGAGAAATAAATTATGTCACACTTTGACATCTTTAAGATTGTTTGTGTTGGCTGATTAGGTTGAACAAGTAAAAAAAAGTCTTATGTAGCTTGCCTTTGCTTCCTGCAGGGCCTATTTCTCCTCTAAAGCCTTGTGGACCTGGTTGACCTAGAATGAAAAGCAGGTTATTATATATGTCCTAAAAAATCTATGTATAATGACTGAAAGGTTTTTCCTTAGTATTTATAGTACATACCTGGAACACCCACCATTCCATTATCACCTGGTGAACCTATAAAACAAATTTGGCCAATCATATTCATTAATAAAATCAAAAGCACATTGGTCTAATATTGGCTAAAATCGCATTATGTATGACAAATGTATGACACAAATAAACAACAAAGCTAAATATTAAATAAACCTTTTGGACCAGGTGGACCAGGTGGGCCAGCTGGACCAGAAAAGCCATGAGTTCCTGGTTCCCCTGAAGAACCTGAAGGAAAAATAATGAAATGATCTGATTAAAAAAATTTCATATTGTAAATTGTTGTATTAAGTTTAGTTACGTAACGTGTTAACGTGATAATACTTTGATCACCCATACATTTTTTTCACTCTTTTACTGACCCAATGAAAACTTTATCTATCTATTCCTAAATGCTACATATTATATGGAGCACTATTATTCTATAGGGAACAGAACT
Source organism: Ancistrus triradiatus (assembly GCA_025084515.1). Lineage (NCBI taxonomy): Eukaryota > Metazoa > Chordata > Actinopteri > Siluriformes > Loricariidae > Ancistrus > Ancistrus triradiatus. The sequence continues at coordinate 75,718 of JAJAGP010001467.1, forward strand.
GGTGAATTTCTTGGGTTTAGATGCTTCCTTAAACTCTTTGCCATTTCCTGTGTGATAATTCTGTCAGATAAACACAAAAGCCCACTCAATAACATGGCACACAAGGTAACAGTTTCTTATATAAGGACCAAAGAAAATGAACATTAACAAAATAGTATTGTTCTGGTAGTCGCAATGTCTTGGCAGACCTCCATCAGAGAAATTGCAATGAAATATTCTGAGATAGCAATCAAGATTAAGACATGATGAAAATAATGTTGCTGAATTATTAAAAACTAATAAATGCATTCTGTTGAAGCTTAAATTTCTAGTGCAGGTGCCTTTGCCTTTGGTAGA